>OX439051.1:46892919-47125579 GCA_949317995.1 Acholoe squamosa | reverse complement strand
AAGACAATTAACTCTTGTTGGTCCTTCTCCTCTTCCTCAAGAGCTGTAGCTTAGATGGTCTTCTACTCATGGTGAGGGTTGCAAAGAGAGTGTGAGTGAATGAAATTTTTCTCCCTCCCTTATATACTCCTCTGGAGATAAATCACTTAGTGCAGTTTGAATAGATGAAAGGAGGCTTTGACGTCTCTTAGAAAAGAGGATTAATCCTGTAGTCACAACAGAAGAGACCCTCGCTTGGTAGGACTCCTATAAATCCAATTTCACCTGTCCTCCACAGGGGAAATAAACAATAGGAGAATCCGGATAAAAACTTCACTCCATTCTTAGATCATCAAAGGGTAGGTGGGAAAAAAAAAGTTCCAGCAGGATCAAAGTCGGCTTTTGATAACTTTTAGAAAAGAGCTCTAATCCTATGATCAAAGAGATCCTCACTCGGCAGGGTATCTATAAACCTAATTTCACCTGCCCTCCCCAGGTAAACCAAACCGTAGGAGGATCCAGATGAAAGTTCATCTAAATAGGATTAGAAAACTTCAAAGAGTAATTGGTCGCAATTACACACCCCCAGTTAACAAGGGGAGAAGTAAAAATTAAGGAATCTCATAATACCTTACAAGTGAGCCTGCCTCACACCTGTCAAGTGGATTAAGCTAATTATCACAGTTTTAACTCCCTGTAATCCCACCAAAATACAGTTATCACAATACCTTTCCACCTGTTTTATGTCAACAGATCTAAAAGATAAGTCGCTACACAGAATGAAAGCAATCACCCCTAATTTCACCAAATACACTTGTCACAGTGTCCTTTCCTCCTGTTTGATGTTAACAAATTCAAAAGGCTCATGCTGATAAGACACTACACAGAAAGGAAAAAGGTGGTGGCAAGTATCCAGCTGGAAATAGACTTAGATCACACTATATAAAGCACCCCAATTTCTCTTGGAAGGATATATCACTGCTGACTACTACGACTACCGCGCCTACCGCCACTTCCTTTACCATCACCAGCACCACCTACCCGCCGGCTGCCTGCCTACCTGCCTGCCTACGGACCTTCATCAAGTGATTTCTGTAAGTTTTTGCAGACGAGATGAGTCTTGAAAATACTCCCTCCCTATCTGACTCTGACGTATGTGAAGTGAGTGTACATGATATCATGTGTGAAATGAAATTTACATATAGCAATCGTTTGCTTCATGATATAGGGAGGCTGTTAGTTGGATCTTTGAAGAAATTGGGAATCTGCTTGATATCACCTATGATCGTCTGCAGGAGATGGTCATTATCAAGACGGTGCAGGATATGTGTGTGGAGATGTTCCAAACTTGGTGGTCTAAAACTACGCCTCATGCCAGATGGGGAGAACTCCACCACGCCTACATGAGTCTTCATCGACAAGATCTGTTTACTTCAGTCGCAGAACTTTTTCAAGACGTACAAATTGATTACAAAAACCCCGACCAGTTTTTAATGGAGAGGTACTTTGTCACCATGTCTAAATCTCTATCCAGGGAGTGGAAAGATATGGGGACGTATTTAGACTTGACGTCTGAAAAGCTAAATAGTATTGCTCAACAATGTCTCTCCACGCCTTCAGAGTGTTGAAAATGTGGCAAGCTAAACCCAACAGTACACATCATCAGCTCATTCGAGTGCTGATCGATGACATGAGGAGGTTTGACGTGGCCAGATATATATTGCTTCACTTTGAAAACAAAGAAAAAGAGATGAGACATGGAGAGTAATTGTGGAAGGGCGTGGTGAATTATGTAAAGGAGGCGGAGGTGTGCACTACGGGAATCACATCTTAAGTACAGGAACGTGGAACGTGGTGGAGACGGAGAGTATGCAGCTGGAAAGGGGATTAAGCACATCTATATGAACCACTTACGTCACGTCTCTGGTGTCTCATTTACCACCTCGCCTACCACTGGTACGTCCACACTCGACACAGCTACTACCACCGTCGTCACTGCTCCCACCACGTTACCTACCTACCTACCTACCTACCTAAGAGAATGGTCAAGTATGTATGTTTCGTCGATTTATCGAGGAGACTCAACACTTTCGACACAATTATGTGGAATAAACCCCTTCCTTTCACAGAGAAACTCGCCGCCCACGGATTCTTTTACATCAGAGGTAAGGACGTTGTACAATGTTACCAATGTGGAGTCGCTATACACACAATCATGGTTAGAAAGTGATGACGTCGCCGTTGAGCATTTCAGACATTCTCCTACCTGCCCATTGGCCTCGGAAGGTATGATCCTAAGTCCGGAGAGCAAAATTTTGTTTTTCCTTTTGAACAAACATCTTCTGTGTTTTTTAACGTCTGAGGACACAGCAGATAAATGAGAAACAACATATATACACCAGACACGATCGTAGATTCACCAGGGACAACATATATGAACCGAACAAAGACCACCCACAATTAATCACGATTCATGTATAGATAAGTCACCAAGATAGTTTGTATGTAAGCTTGTATTCACCAACTTGTAAATATAATTAAAATGTGTACTGTTCCATGTGTGGGTTCTATCGTATTCCTATGCTATATTCAACTGTGATATGTAGAGAGTGTAAATATAATTGCTCAAAAATGAAATGAAATTATGACAAATAAAAAGTGAAATGTGTACTACTCCGTATGTGGGTTCTATTGTATTTCTATTTGATATTTAACTACCTTATGTAAATTTTATTTTAAGTAAACCCGCCCCTACCCAAGGGGCGGGTTTCCAAATAAAAAAAAAGGGCCCCCCCACCAAGGCCCCCCAACCCAATGGTCCCCCGGGCTTCCCTAGCCCACTTAAAAGGGTCTATTTCTCCTCTTTCCTATCCCCTCGGGATGTGTGTGGTGCACATATGCGCGGGCACTGACACATTCCCCTGTGAAATTGTGTAATGTCGTTCTCGCCATGAATATGACCTTAGCTGTCGAAATGGCGTTAAACATCTATTACTCACTCACTCACTCCCAATGGTCCCCCCAAAGGCCCCCCACCCCAAGGTTTTTTTTTTCTCTTTTTTCTTGGCAAGCTTCCAGCTTGCCTTTTTTTATTTATATAAAAAATATCTCACTGTAGTCACACCCTCATCTACATAATAAAACACACCTCTTTATGCTAATAAGGTCACATAACTACTTGCTTGCATACAGCTGATGGTATGACGTGTGGACAGCCAACCAATCAGAGGTCTCCATTTTGGCAAAAAAAATTTAAAAAATAGAGTCACATAACCAAATTTTTCAAATTTCCCACCAAAATGACGACCTCTGATTGGTTCATTGAAATTAGGGTCATGTGACCTTATTTGCATAATAGAGGTCATGTAATGTAAACAGCCAGCCAATCAAAGGGCGCCATTTTGGCGGCACACCACAGAGGGTTTGGGTCACATGACCAATTTCATATTCCCGTCAAAAGGGAGGATTCTGATTGGTCCATTTTACCGCCACACCATGGGGGGGTCTAGGTCACATGACCCCACATTTGAATTTCCCTCCAAAAAAGAGGCCTCTGATTGGCTGCATCCCCAGTGAGTAATATCCTTAGATTAGCTATAGTCCCATTCTGATACATACTATACTACTAGCGACCAACCTTAAGGCACATTTGGGTCAATATAATATGTGCCTTATACAAGAGGTATTATGGTAATATTTTTAGCCTACCTAGAGGGACAGCATGCATGCATCAACATCTATGTCAAGGGGCCATGTCATACGCAAGACCTACATTGCAGGGCTTACAAGGGGTTTACAGACTATTTAGAGCATAATGATTGTGTAGGCCTGGATTTCTAGCACTAGCTCATCAAACCCCACTTTTCTATCAAAAGGCCATTGTTCGATACATACAGTGATATTATGTAGAGAATTATCTAACTTTTATGCACATCTAGGAAATCCTGGAGTAGCTGGTAAATTCCAATATTGATTGTTCATTTTGATTCTTGGGGTTTGAACCACATTCCCTCTGATCATAAATGAGTCCTTTGTTCTCCTGCATGAACTAGCAAGTCATCTCTTTGAACTATCAATAATTTATGCTATTTCATCAACAGAGCTACAACTACCATTGTCAGTGTATGTTTATAGAGCAATCTGCTTTAAGCTACTGGTATCATTGAATACATTTACACTTCAAAGAAGTAAAAAATTGTACATGTTGGACCAGGACTTTGAGTGACCAAATTGGCCAATAAAGCCTGTGGACCAATAGAAAATACATACAGGACTGGTCTAAAAATGGGAATAGAGGTTAGAAATAGGCAGTTGTTACCCAACCATCTGACAGTCTCAGAGCTGACCAGACTTACTGTACCAAATGGGCACAACACCACTTCAGTCACTAATAATAAGCCTTGAAATTCAAATTGTTTCATGTAAAGAATGTCAACTACTGCAGTCCTTGAGATAATGCTGAAAAGTGATGCTAACCTGAGTTTGTGGCACCAAACGAGTCCCAGCAAGATGATCTTCAAACAACGAGTCTTGAAAATTAGTGATTTAACCAAGGATACCATGGATGAAAGGGGGATCGGTTGTAATGACACCACCTACTGTTTGTCTGTGGTATCCTCTTAAACTACTATTCAGAAGCTCCTGCTGGGAGGGGTTGTGATGACTTCATCTGGCCAGTTTTTCTGATGCTAGCTTGGAGAAGGTGAGGGCGATGGGTTGCCATGACCTCACCTACTGGCTTCTCTTTTACAATTATTGATTTCTCTACCATGTCCTACTCCAAATGTCGCTGTGCTGATAAGCTGGTTGTTTCATTGATGTTGAGATATTTTACAGTCTTTTGAGTCTTTCCTCTTTCATAATTACATACTTAAACCACCTCAAGTGTAGCAATAATATCCTGTCATGTGTATTGTCTATAATGAAGCAGGATATTATTGTGACTTGACAATGAAAAATTTCAAACCTTAAAAAAGAATACAGATTACAAATTGCAGGTTCAACTACAGTACAAGAATCTTTATATACTATCACCTTAAGGGAACTATAGCTTACCCAGCAAATTGTCATGACTGCTTTTCAACCTGTGTGAAGTGGTTCACACATGTCGCTAGATGGAACACGACGTAGCTATAGCACAATATCACAAGGAATAGCAATGGTGGTGATCACATGGCCTCACCTCAGATGGCGAGGATGGTGATCACTCAGACTCACCAGGGATGGCGACGCGGGTGATCACTCACCTCGCTAGATGAAACACGCACCTCGTCATAGCGCATGTTCACCAGGGATGACGAGGATCGTGATCACTCATCCTCACCAAGGATGGCAACATGAGTGATCACTCACTTTGCTAGATGAGACGCACACCACGTCATAACACACGTTCACCATGGATGGCAAGGATCGTGATCACTCACACTCATGGGGGATGGTCACTCTGGTGGTCACTCACCACACTAGAGGATGGCAAGGCGGTTGATCACTCACCTCGCTAGATGAAACACGCACCACGTCATAGTGCAGGTTGACCATGGATGGCAAGAGTGGTGATCACTCAGACTCACCAGTGATGGCGACGCTGGTGATCACTCACCTTGTTAGATGAAAAGCTCATGATCATCGACATTGGTAATCATGCAGCCTCACATCTGCCAGATCAAAATATGTTTTGCCAGAGAAGGTATTGCCATATGTATCTTCCCTCTAACCACAGACAAGGTGTTCATGTAGATATTTCCCTATGTATTTTTCCTGTAACCAGAGAAAAGGTGTTTATGGAAAGTTGCTTTCATTTTAGAGATACCTCTATCTAAATTCAATTGATATTTTCTATATATAATCTTGTTTGATTCAACTTTGAAGTATTACATGGAAATCAGTGTGAAAAAAAGCACATTTGATACATATGGGACTTATACTTCATGCCCACACTTCCTAGATAGGCTACATGTTGAACAGTGGTGCTGTCTCAACAACTTTGGCAATGGTGATGATAAGTTGCCATTCTGAGTGAGAGTGAGTGACAGATGATGCAATCCTCAGAGAGCATTGACTTGGAGTGACACAAAGTCACGCATTGAGTGAGACCAATGTTGGCAATGGTGGTGATAAGTCGCCTTCTATTTGTGTGAGAGGTGATGACAGTGGCACACACTCACACAATCAGTGACATCCATGTCAGCGATGGTGGTGATAAGTCTCCATTTTGAAAGAAGATTAACTAGGAATGACACAAACATACACAGTGAGTGAGAGCCATGTGGCAATGCAGGTGATAAGCTGCCATTCTGAGTGAGAGTTGACTGGGAGTGGCACATACTCACGCAGGGAGTGAGATCCATATTAGCGATGTTGGAGATAAGTCGCCATTCTGAGTGAGAACTGACTTGGAGTGGCACATTATTACACAGTGAGTCAGATCCATGTTGGTGATGGTTGTGATAAGCCGCCATTCTGAGTGAGAGTTGACAGGCAGTGGCACATACTCATGCAGTGAGTTAGATCCATGTTAGCGATGGTGGTGATAAGTCACCATGCTTTGTGAGAGATGACAAGGGGTGGCACATACTTGCGCAGTGAGTGAGATCATGTTAACAACTGTTGTGATAAATCGCCATGCCATGTGAGACTAACACACAATGGCGAAAGATGATTCAGTGAGTTATCACTCAGAAAGGAGTCACCATTTTTTTTCCTTATTTTCTAAAATTTTGAACCCTGAAAATGCTCCAGGTGCTAGCCCCTCCCCTTGGCCTCCACAGTTAGAGGGAGACTAAACATACTGTATTGTTCTCCCCATCATCATAATACAGTAGAACCATCAATTAAAACTTAGTTGGCCAAGGCATGTTAACCAGACCTAGTCCAGTAATTTGCTAGCCTTCAAGTTCATAGTGCCTCCCAATGGGTAGCATACCTCAATATAAAATGATTACCACAGGAATGGTGTAGTCACATTAAAAACTGCTGACATCACCTAACTTTGCACATTTCAAATGTATTTTGCCAGTAGATCCAAACTCTGAGAAAATGTGTGAATTGTTATGATTTATATGATTCATTAGCCTATTTCTGTTATATCATACTAAAGAAAATCAATACTGACAGAGGGGGGGGGGAAAGCTGTACATAAGACATAGTGGGGTCACCTACTGTCAAAGTTCAGAACTCCCAGCTCAGTTTGTGCAAACCCATCCTCAACCCTGTCTGGGGAATTATCTTTGAAACTGATCTATGCCTGATTCGGGGTGCCCACCTTGAAACCAATCTGTGCCCGAACAGTCTTAGTTCAGTTTGCCCTATTAGGGCAACTTAATATGGCCCTGACTGGAAACCCACCATTTGCCCAACATAAAACCATGAATAGTATTCTGCCCGCTTTGAAACAGCTTATCTGTGCTAAAACTGAATTGGCCCTAAGCGGGCTTGCTACATGGGTATATGTGAGCCAGCAAGCATAAATGGGGGTTCCTGTGGGATTTAGTAGCAGATTTAACCACCAGGGGGCACCACTATGGGATAAATTAAGAAAAATATGCCTAAAACTACTATAGACCAATTTTTATGGAGAATACAGTGGTTTTAATAAAATGTTCTATTTTGGGTACTTTGTGAGAGATGACAAGGGGTGGCACATACTCGCGCAGTGAGTGAGATCATGTTAACAACTGTTGTGATAAATCGCTATGCCATGTGAGACTAACACACAATGGCGAAAGATGATTCAGTGAGTTATCACTCAGAAAGGAGTCACCATTGATGACCAATCATGGCGACAGTTAACGACAATTTGCTGGGTATGTTCTGATTGTTCATGATGTACTTATTGGGAACTCCAAAAGCAGCCCTTTTTAAGGGATACTAGTGGCTTCGCCACTAGACTGTGGGGCAATTCTATCAGTGATGATGTAAGTAGGGATAAGTAGGCCTAAGTGCAACTTAAATTAAAGTAAGTACTAAAGTACCAGTGCAGCCCCTGGTGTCTCGAATTTGAAACATGTATCTTAGCGGTGCGTTCCTTAGCAACGGTGTGTAACATAGCAATATCAAACAATTTTACACTATCCTAGCAGATTCTCTCGGAGGTTAGATTTTAAGTAGGTAACTCTGGATCTACCTGTCCAATTTTAATGTATGATATATCAAATTAAAGGTCTTGATATATAGAGTGCAGATTTACCATCAACTCATAGTTTCACTAATAAATAAAGTCAGGGCAGGTGCCGATTTCTTTGGATCGATATCCAAGATGGCACCATTGCAGTTTCAATGATGAATTTTGAGGATATAAAACATTTCCCAAGTTATAGGTCAAATAAAGTCTTAATACTGAAACACTGAGAACAATCAAGTAGGTATCCAGGTTGCAAAGGCAGTGTGGCCCTACTGTGGACCACACTTTATTTTTTGTGGCTTCCGCTGTGGGCCGCAATGGGCTAACCGATGGGCTGCTGACAGTTTCTGTCCTCAGTGAGGTGTGTGGGCCACACTGGGCTAACCAGTATTGGCACAGATCAGTCTTTTGGTGTGGCTGAAAGTGGGCTGGCCACTTTGATCAGTTGGCGCCATCTGGGATAGATCTAGATATTATAGAAAATCTATTTTTTTTCCTTATTTTCTAAAATTTTGAACCCTGAAAATGCTCCAGGTGCTAGCCCCTCCCCTTGGCCTCCACAGTTAGAGGGAGACTAAACATACTGTATTGTTCTCCCCATCATCATAATACAGTAGAACCATCAATTAAAACTTAGTTGGCCAAGGCATGTTAACCAGACCTAGTCCAGTAATTTGCTAGCCTTCAAGTTCATAGTGCCTCCCAATGGGTAGCATACCTCAATATAAAATGATTACCACAGGAATGGTGTAGTCACATTAAAAACTGCTGACATCACCTAACTTTGCACATTTCAAATGTATTTTGCCAGTAGATCCAAACTCTGAGAAAATGTGTGAATTGTTATGATTTATATGATTCATTAGCCTATTTCTGTTATATCATACTAAAGAAAATCAATACTGACAGAGGGGGGGGGAAAGCTGTACATAAGACATAGTGGGGTCACCTACTGTCAAAGTTCAGAACTCCCAGCTCAGTTTGTGCAAACCCATCCTCAACCCTGTCTGGGGAATTATCTTTGAAACTGATCTATGCCTGATTCGGGGTGCCCACCTTGAAACCAATCTGTGCCCGAACAGTCTTAGTTCAGTTTGCCCTATTAGGGCAACTTAATATGGCCCTGACTGGAAACCCACCATTTGCCCAACATAAAACCATGAATAGTATTCTGCCCGCTTTGAAACAGCTTATCTGTGCTAAAACTGAATTGGCCCTAAGCGGGCTTGCTACATGGGTATATGTGAGCCAGCAAGCATAAATGGGGGTTCCTGTGGGATTTAGTAGCAGATTTAACCACCAGGGGGCACCACTATGGGATAAATTAAGAAAAATATGCCTAAAACTACTATAGACCAATTTTTATGGAGAATACAGTGGTTTTAATAAAATGTTCTATTTTGGGTACTTTGTGAGAGATGACAAGGGGTGGCACATACTCGCGCAGTGAGTGAGATCATGTTAACAACTGTTGTGATAAATCGCTATGCCATGTGAGACTAACACACAATGGCGAAAGATGATTCAGTGAGTTATCACTCAGAAAGGAGTCACCATTGATGACCAATCATGGCGACAGTTAACGACAATTTGCTGGGTATGTTCTGATTGTTCATGATGTACTTATTGGGAACTCCAAAAGCAGCCCTTTTTAAGGGATACTAGTGGCTTCGCCACTAGACTGTGGGGCAATTCTATCAGTGATGATGTAAGTAGGGATAAGTAGGCCTAAGTGCAACTTAAATTAAAGTAAGTACTAAAGTACCAGTGCAGCCCCTGGTGTCTCGAATTCGAAACATGTATCTTAGCGGTGCGTTCCTTAGCAACGGTGTGTAACATAGCAATGTCAAACAATTTTACACTATCCTAGCAGATTCTCTCGGAGGTTAGATTTTAAGTAGGTAACTCTGGATCTACCTGTCCAATTTTAATGTATGATTTATCAAATTAAAGGTCTTGATATATAGAGTGCAGATTTACCATCAACTCATAGTTTCACTGATAAATAAAGTCAGGGCAGGTGCCGATTTCTTTGGATCGATATCCAAGATGGCACCATTGCAGTTTCAATGATGAATTTTGAGGATATAAAACATTTCCCAAGTTATAGGTCAAATAAAGTCTTAATACTGAAACACTGAGAACAATCAAGTAGGTATCCAGGTTGCAAAGGCAGTGTGGCCCTACTGTGGACCACACTTTATTTTTTGTGGCTTCCGCTGTGGGCCGCAATGGGCTAACCAATGGGCTGCTGACAGTTTCTGTCCTCAGTGAGGTGTGTGGGCCACACTGGGCTAACCAGTATTTGCACAGATCAGTCTTTTGGTGTGGCTGAAAGTGGGCTGGCCACTTTGATCAGGTGGCGCCATCTGGGATAGATCTAGATATTATAGAAAATCTATTTTTTTCCTTATTTTCTAAAATTTTGAACCCTGAAAATGCTCCAGGTGCTAGCCCCTCCCCTTGGCCTCCACAGTTGGAGGGAGACTAAACATACTGTATTGTTCTCCCCATCATCATAATACAGTAGAACCATCAATTAAAACTTAGTTGGCCAAGGCATGTTAACCAGACCTAGTCCAGTAATTTGCTAGCCTTCAAGTTCATAGTGCCTCCCAATGGGTAGCATACCTCAATATAAAATGATTACCACAGGAATGGTGTAGTCACATTAAAAACTGCTGACATCACCTAACTTTGCACATTTCAAATGTATTTTGCCAGTAGATCCAAACTCTGAGAAAATGTGTGTATTGTTATGATTTATATGATTCATTAGCCTATTTCTGTTATATCATACTAAAGAAAATCAATACTGACAGAGGGGGGGGAAAGCTGTACATAAGACATAGTGGGGTCACCTACTGTCAAAGTTCAGAACTCTGTCAACGGACGGTTACATGTGGTGAAGTGAATGTACACGGAATCCAGGGAAGTTCAGTTGATCCTTTTATTGCATAGCTGACATGAGTGTTTCATAAAGGTGATAACAATGATAACACTCGCCAAGATCTAAGCTCTGCCTCCGATCCTATAGCTCAACCTGTCGTAGGTTCTAGGTATAGGTGTAAGGTGTAAGTTGGGAGAGATGATTGGGAGCTGCTCAAGCTGCCTTTTATATGAAGGACTTGAGCAGCTCGCAGTGTTGTGAAATATTCTATGACACGTGGCTCAATGAAATAGGGACACGTGTCATAGGGAGAGATTGCTACCTGTGTGTTAATCATATTGATGAGGATTGAGAGGAGATTGTGAAATATTCTCTCATTCCAAATATGGCACCACAGGTGGATCCCACATCCTCCAGCGGGGCTGTGTGGGTGTAGATATGATTGGAATGTTATTACATCCGTCTACATTATGTCACAGAGCCTCATGGAGGAAATGTGTTTGTGGTGACTAAAGGATCCTGGTTCCTATTGAGGAATGCAGGAGATTGTTGAGTATGGGTCGTGAGCAGAGCTTGGGTTTTATATGGCGAAGAAATTAGTAAATACGAAAAATAATAATAATACCCAGAATGGTCCATTGACAAATCCCCACATTCCTACTCGTCTCTGCACGAGTGTAAAGGGAGAAAAATAAGCAGGAAAATAAGGCTTTGCCAAGTCCATTGACAATTATGATACAAATACAGGGTTTTGTGAAGAACCTGATTGGTTTGACATTATTTGCAGTATAAAAAAAAAGGTTCCTTTATGGAATTACAAAAATAAAGTTTTTGTGTGGATCAAGTGACTTAGTGTATACATACAGGTTTTAAATGTCGGGATAAGTACGATGCTTAAGGTATATGTGTACCGGTATGTTATCGTGGAAAAATTAAAAGAAAAAATTTCTAATTTGATAACATGTTGGTTTTAAACAATGATACGCAATGAAATATATCTGGAAAAAAAAAATTAACCAAGTTTGGTGATTCTTGGTATTGTGGGGTCAACAATCAACACGAGGGTGATGAGTATTTGGCTCCACATTACCAAGGCTCATAGCTGAATTTGCGTAGCGTCTGCTACACAGTCGGGTATGAGGTATAAGTCGAGGTGGTATTCAGTGTTATTCTTGACTAGAAACATGGTAATTTTCAAGGAAATATACAAAAATTGGATGTATACAATTTGTTGATTATGGATAACTAATTGGCTAAAACTCATAAATACATGTCATAGTTGAGCTTGAAAAACAATGGTGAAGGTGATGAACTTTATAGCGCCTGGAAGTAAACCAGAAGGCCATTTTGGTTTTAGTCTCATAATGTTCATCAAAGGAAAGAATCTTAAGTTAATATATAAGTTTGGCCTAAAGAAAA
The DNA here is from genome assembly GCA_949317995.1 of Acholoe squamosa. Classification (NCBI taxonomy): domain Eukaryota; kingdom Metazoa; phylum Annelida; class Polychaeta; order Phyllodocida; family Polynoidae; genus Acholoe; species Acholoe squamosa. The sequence continues at coordinate 47,113,172 of OX439051.1, read as the reverse complement.
CAGGCTTTTTGAAGAATCCAGTGAAAAGGATTTGACATGCTGAGAGAAAGGAAAAAAAATTTTACATTCTCAGAGAACAAGTAATACGTATAGGCATGGGGGGTTGTTTACAATTGTATCTCAATGGCTAGGTAGTACAAAAATTGAATCTGTGAAATGTCTATTTGTGTGTTCTGAAATGTCGATTAGGGTGAATGCTGTTTGGAGGTAGGTTCTGATGTTCTTTGATGTTGAAATTCTTGAACCTGCCTTCAGCCTTACGATGGGTCCTGGATCTGATGGGCCTGAATTTTGAGATGGTAATGTCGGAAAAGTCTAAGTATACTGATGCTAAGTCACCAGCTGTGGCCACATCTGATCCGTCCTCTGAGGTGGTATCTGTCTCTGTGGTAGGGGTAGGTCGAGCTGGCATGGGTTTCCACATGGTTCTCGGCGGGGATCTCTGTCTGTTGCCGCATGGCCTAGGTTTTTTGTCAAAAGCACAAGGGCACAGGAACCCATTTGGTTGATGGTAACATGGTATGCAAAGTTTGGCAGCGGATACCTGCCCATTGATGTGGCGGCAATAGTTGTTGTTGTGCCTGTAGGTTGGGGGCATGGGTGTGCCAGGCCTACAGGCTGCCGACACATAGGTTCCCCTGGGTGTTAGATGGGGCTTTCTAGCTGGCTCCCTCCACTGGCTGGTGGAGGTTGCTGTTGGGGCTCGGTGTCTGCGGCTGGTGGGGTTGGATTTTGCCTGACCTCTTCCCTCCTGCCTCTTCCTCCTGTCGCCTTCCTTGACGATGATTGCCCCGGCTCGTCTGTCTCCAGGGCTGGAGGGCCGACAGATGGTGGGGCTGCCAGGTCTCCAGAGGAGGGGTCTGTAGGGAAAAGAGCCGTGAAAACAAACCATTAACAGAGGTGTAAAATCCTGCTTGGGTCAGCTGGTGGCCTTGTCAATACAGGGTAACCAATAAGTGCTATAAATTTCTGCTGTTTGACACATAATATTAACTTGACAGAGCTCAATTTGATTGTAAGAATAGAACGCGGTAAGTGAACTAAGCAAGCTTAGTTGGTTAATTTGTATCACGCTGGGTGGCGGTACCGAGCTGTCGCTTCACCGTGCTGAACCTGATTATTCAGATAAAAATCCTGAAAAATATTTCGAATAGTGGCCTAAAGTTTCATGAAGGTGGTTGAAAGGTCTCGAAAAAGGTTTGAGTTTTGGCATTCTGGCATACGGTATGCTAGCTGAATTTTGAGGGTGGGGGTCGCGAATTTGAAATAAATTTTGAGTTTTGATGCCTATAGCCTTGGCCCTATATAAGATATGGGTGCCGGCTATCTTATCAGTAGTTACGCAAGATGGAGATCGTCCAAGGCGTTCTCCATTTTCCGGATGGTCGTGCGTTGTTGATTACTGTATTTATCAACGAGGATTTAAGTAATTTTGAATAAGTGGTCGTGTGAATTTTATTTTGGGAAATTTTGAATTAGAAAATTTGTTTCGAATTTTTGGTAATTTAATTTTGGATTTGTTTTCTTGTAGGATTCATCAGGTCACCTACCTACTGCTGGCGCCTCAGGTGCCGGCAGTGAACGGTTTTTAGAAAAGACGTGAGTAATCCTTTTTATCGTGATGCTCAAGTTGTTTGCACGTGTTGATGTTGTTGTTTTCAGTCAATGTATCAAGTTGGAACAATCATGTGACCGAAACCAACCAACATTTGCATATCACAGAGCCCTTTAAAAATGGCGACGCCGGGTCGCGACTGGCGCGAAAATTTTGTGAAGACGTTATGACTGCGTCTATGGGTTGTGGAACGGCTTTGCGTCGTCATTGATAAGATCTAGTAAGGTGCAAAGTGAAACAACGGCGGGATATTGCGATTTGTGGGCATGGTTTTAGGTATTAGGTCGGGATGGGGCCCTATGGGGGGTCCTTGGGGGGTCTCGGGGATCTCGCCGGATAGGAGGGGGATCCCCACATCAGCGTCTCAGGGCTATCCAGTCTGCTATGTAGCGCTGTTCAGCACCTGCCATCCCCACATAAGGGTGGTGGTACCGTCCAGTGTTGTCACCGGGCCTGTGGGCGCTGGGGAGAGTCCATTATGGGAGGAACCTCGGGGGGTGGCCGATGGAGGTCGCTGAGGATGCTGAGCGTTCTCAACGATCCCCACATCAGCCGAAACTAATGGTTTAAAATTTAAAAACCTACCATCCATGGTGTCAATGGCCCTCTCAGCCAGTGTAGGGTCGAATAAGTATAGGTCCTTGGGTGGTTGGGTTTCTCTGAGTTGTAGCAGGGCCATCTCTGCTGGAGTTGTCCCACTGGTGGAGGCTTTAGGGGCTTCCCGCCTGAGTAGGTCTTTTCTCCATGTCAAAGGTGGCACTGGTTTGTAGCTGGCTGATAGTTCATATTCACTTGGTGTGAGTTGGAAGTCAGGCTGGTTTTCCTGTACAATGGCCAGGGTGACCGTGTGGGGTCTGGATCTGAGGATGATTGTGAGGGGGATGCGCCAGAGCAAAGGGCAACTGGGGTATCTCTCCAGCCTCACCGTCCTCAGTCTTCCACCAATGATCATTCCGACGTCTGACTTCCAATGCGCGTCAAGATGACGGGCTAGGGGGAAAGTTAACCTGGGTGGTGCTAGTTTGGGTGCCAAGATGGATGCTGGCCAAAGGTTCCTTCCATACACCATTAATCCCACTGGAAAGGCATATGTGTGCCCTCCAGAGTGTATCTTCAGCACGAATCTTGGGGTGCCGGGGGCGGTGTCCTGTCTGCCGTAGGGCCAATGCCTAAGACAGCGTCTCCCCGCCGCTTTGATGAATAGCAAGCTGAGGATGATGCCTAGGAAGGCAATCATGGAGTCATACCTTCCTGGCATCTGAATCCAGTCAGGTGTAGTGATCTCCTGGGGTGTGGTCCGCGTAGGCCAATTTTGGTTGGTGTTCTTGATCATTTCTTTAAGCTTGTTCCAAGATGCTGCGTCAGCCATCGTTGCTCGACTGTGAATGGTCATTAGTTGGGCTAAGTATACCACGCGCATGTGTACGCGACACGTGATCAGGCAGCACAAGATGGCGATGGCTGGCGACAACAGGTGTAACCAAGGGGAAAACTCCAGGTGATATCCTAGATGTATGAGTGAGTTGGTGCTCAGGATAGATGATTTATCATGAATTTTGGTGGCAGCGCCTTTTAAGTTTAAAATGTCTTTGAATAGGGGTAGGAATTTTTGGTTGGGAAGGCGCTTCTGGCACTGAAAATTCGGTAGGTCTAGATGGGTCGGGGTGGTTGCTATGGTTACTCCTGATATGTTGTTTGCCGGGTTACCAAAATGCCGCCATAGTGGCAAATTGACGGGCACTTTGGCAATGGGTTCTAGAGTAAAGTTTTGGGCGCAGGACAGATCGGAATTAATCATTATCGTGCCTCTGTTTTTAAGAGAACAGAGGCATGGCACTGAAATAATAGAGTAGGCTGCATTTTTGATCTCGATTTGGCCTGAGTTCAAGCATTGCATTATTGAAGGTGAAAAGCTAGTGATCAGCATGTAGGAGCTCTGGGAGATGGGCTTAGCAATGTTGGGAATTTGTGCTGTCATGTGGGCCCGAAAATTGCAGGTGTTATGTACAGCATCAGGTAGGTCTAAAAATAGGGATAAGCTGCAGGTGGGGTACCTAGGAGATAACATGGGCAGGGGCAGGTTGCATGTTATAAAAACATTTACATCACAAAGATCTAAGTCAGAGTGGTCCAGTTCAATGTAGTGTGACTGGGACACAGACATAGCTATGTAATTAGGCAAAGGCTGTACCTGTGTAAACCCAGTAGTGTTTACATTGGTGGTATCAAATGGGACTGGGAAGGCCTGCGCTCTATATATGGAGTAGATGTTGTCTCCCAGTCCTATGGGTATAGGCACTGTGATGTAAAGTTTGTTTTGGTCCTGCCAGTGCACGTGCACTCTCCTTCTGTAGTAGAAACCGGTGGGTATGTTTAGAATTGTGATACCATTATTGGCTTCATACAAAGAGCTTGATAGATTATTAAGTCCATCTTCCATAACTTTATGGGGAATCAATTTTGGAGGTAGCTCACCTTCCATTAGAGTGGTTAGTGAGTCCAGAAGGGTGTCTAAATCATTTTGCAGGTTCATTAGCGCTTCAATCTGAGAGTTAGCAGCGGTAAATAACATCGAATGATAGGTGTCGTGTCTGCTCTGTTGTTCCAGGTTGAATAGGATATTTGATACATTCTTACTCAAGAGTTGGAGGTTGGAACTGAGCAGAGCCAGGGCGTCATCCGTGTTATTTTGCATGCTGGAGAAAATGCTCAGAGATTGATAATTAAATTCAGAAATGTTCAAGAGAAAATGTGTGGCTAATTCTACCACGTGCATTTTAGTGGCTAGGGTTTTCTCTAAGTCGGACATTTCGGAATTCAACAAGTCTACTTCAGGTTGCGTGCTCAAGCCAATTGATGCTCTTAAAATATCACCTATGATCTGTCCTGGGGCGCCTCTGGGTGTTCTGGTTCGGGGATGTTCCAAAAATTTTATTAACAGGGCTAAAGATTTTTGAGATTTTTGGTAGAGATTTGCCAAAATTAGGTCTAAAGTTTGGGCGGTTTCCAAGATAAAATTTGGGGCATTTTTGCTGACTAGGGAGGTTAATTTGTCCGGTCGCTGCAAGGATTGATTGAAGGATAGGTCTAAAGCGAAAACTAATGGGTAATCCATATATCCTGAGATCATTTTCTGGGGTATTTTAGTGAATAAAACACCATAGTTTGGCCTGAAGATGGTCTCTTCTTTGGTTACAAAATCCTGTGCTCCTGACTGTTGGGTCTGGGTGCACATAATTGGGAAGAGTGCTGCCAAGGAGGCTGCCATCCTAAAAATAGAAATTTAGATAAGCTTATGAGAAATGGATCATATGAGACTGAGATAGGACTGTTGTCCGGGGTGAGGTGGGTCTTTTTAAGGGTTTTGGGTTGGGGAGTTGGCTTTGTGTGAGGTATGTTTGTGTAGATTGGGCGGTGGGTGTCCTATACATATGGGGGGGGGTCGCTTGGTTGTGTGCGGTGTGAATGTGGCGCTTTGGGATGTGTTATTTAAAAGGTTATCAGGTTGCTAGGCTGATATCTTAACCAGCAAGGATGTCTCCATCTTAGTCATGTAAAAAATTGTAGTGAGAAGAGAAAAAAAAAAAGGAATTGAAGGAAAGTAATTGATTTTTCACGTCGTAAATGTGTAGGGGGGGGGAAATGGGTCAATTCAGGGTTGATAGCTTTTAACTGTATAAGTGGGAGTATCTAGCCATCTCAAACGCTGCCAGCTGGGTCTGAAGATTTGTTGATTGGATTATGACATTGTATCTGCCAATACCTGTTTCATATCTTGATAGCTCTTTAAGTGGTTTTTCTGAGGTAATCAGAGTTCTGGCACATAGGAGTGCTATATAGCTTGATGTTTCCTCACTGAATCTGTCCCACAATGGGACTGTGGGGAAATCTTTGCATAGATCGAATATCATGGCCTTGGTGGCCGATAATACAATTGGGTCTTGTAGGGTGAGCTCTTTTTGAACTGTTTTGTTGTTTAGGTATACACCTAAGTCTTCGCTGGATATACGTGTGATCATGTCTTTGTGCTCCATGATAGTTATTCTGATCTCGAACAGATCCATGGCCTTACTTTTGATGCCGTTTGGGCCTAAAAGACTGTGGATGGTTCACCCTGAGTTGGCTCCATGTCTAACCTCTGGGGCTCTAAGGCTGTTGTGAATAATAAGAAAAGGTTTGATAGGTTTGTTGTTAGACTAAGATAGATGAATGGGCTGATGGGGGGTTTTGTCAAGAGGTTGATAACTAAGGTTGTGAAAAGTCAGGCTGCCATACATGGTTTTGAAAAAGGACTGCAAATTCAACTATTGCATTTTACAAAGCACTCTGGGCACACACTACCATTGGCATGTAATGGGTATCTGGGCAACATGATGGTAGATTCCATCATTGTCATGCTAGAACGATTGATGACGCTACTAATGGACACATAAGACCGATCCTACCTGGGCTTGTTGCATGGCAGTCCCGACACTTGGGTCCTGTGGTCTCCAGATGCTTGCTCCATAGCGGCTGGATGTGGTGAGTTTGGTGTTTTTGATAAGAGTGGTTAAGGTGGGGGTGGTGTGAGGCTTATACGCACTTCATAAGTTGGCTAATTCCTCATTACATGCCTCCCGATGAGGTATGTCTCACCCATATATGGCGCGAGGCCTAACTATTGGTTGGTTTGCATACACTTAATCACTGTGATATGCAAATTAAATGGACCTTTATGGGGTGCGGATGATCATTGGATGATCTGAATATTGTAGTTATGGAAGGGGGGGGGTTGATGGTTGTGCTGCTGAGATTAGTCAGCCTGCCGGGGTGCATTTTGTTCCTGTTGTGATAACACAGCAGGGAACTGTGCTGAATTATTTGATTAAGTGTCTCACCAAACATTCCAGTACTGATGGTAAACAGAGGCATAAACACGGATCAGGATGTCTAGGTGCTGCTCTCCTACAATAGGCGGTCATTTGGTAATACTTTAGGGTATAGAGGAGCCCTGAGCTTGTAACAAACCGGCGCATGCGTGTTCCTAAAATTAGGATCCACGAACCGAGAATACGCTGTGACCTTGGGTAATTTATGTGGCGTGCCAACCTTAATCAATCATTATATGACTGTCTGAGTCTCAAACTCTAGATAAAAGTCTTGACAATGTCCCATCAGTAAAAATAAGCCAGAAGGCTTTTGGGGTTTTGTGTAGAAATTTTGATGTTGAAGGTAATTGGTATGTGGTTTGGATGATAAAAATGATAAATGATGAGAAAAAGAAAATTGTGGGGAAAAACATCATTGCACGAAATAACACGTGGCCAAAACTGCCACCGGTTGGAGGTAAAGGTAGAGAGGTATGAGTAAATGTGGGGGGGGGGTTAAGGTGGTTGTTTGGGGGGGGGGGGAAATTGTGTGTTTTCTGAAAATCTATTTCTTTTTTGTGGACTTTTTCTTTGTCTTCTTTTTTGGGGAAGGGGCAAAGGTGACAAGTCCTTTCTTTGCAGGTCGTCCTCTTTTCTTTTTGACTGCGGGGGATTCTGGTTCACCAATGTGGGTGGAATCTAGATCAGGGTCATACAAGGTGTTGACCGGCCCAGACTGCAGTCTTTTGATCACAGCCTTGGCGCTAGCCTTGGTGATTGGTCTCCTCAATCTAGATACATGTATTGATTTTTTCAATACTTTACCATCCTGTAGCCTTTTTAGTTTTGCAGTTACTGGTGAAGTCATTTTCATTATGATGTATGGTCCACTATAGGTGGGCTGCAGCTTTTTGCTCGTTTGTTTGACCAACAGGTTGGGTATGTGTAAATACACAAGCTGACCTGTGTTGTAGGTGCATGGAGAAGCAGTGGCGTCATATCTGGCTTTCATCTTTTTATGGTGTTTGATCATGCTCTCAGCTGCCTTAAGTTGGATGTCATCTCTTAAACTGAGTAGGGCGGTAACCAATTTTTCCTTGTCTTTGATCTCTTCAGTTTGTTGGACCAATGAGAGGGAGGACTCAGTTGGGAGATGTGTTTGTTTTCCAAATACTAAAAGATTGGGTGAGTATCCTAGCACACTGCATACAGTGTTGTTTATGCTGAATGTTATAGCCTGTAGGAAGGTCAACCAATGTTTCTGTGATTTGGAGACAAAGGCTCTGAGTGAAGATTCTATTGTTTGATGTTGACGCTCACATAGACCTTGTGATTTTGACCAATGTGCACTCCCTGTCACATGTTTGATGCCGAATTTATCACAAAAAGATGTGAAATATTTGGACACATACTGTTGTGCGTTATCTGTGTTCAGGACTGATGGGGTTCCAAAAACACAAATAACCCTTTGGAAAAATCCTAGCGCTACTTCGGCGCTGGTGTTATCCTTTGTGGGCCAAACAGTGATGTGCCTGGTAGCATGATCTGTGACAACATGGATAAATGAGGATCCATCCACAGCAGGTGTGAAAGGACCAATGGTATCCATGGTAAAGTGAGTGTAGGCTGTTAAAACAGGGTCTCTCAGGGTCATTGGGGTTCTCAGGTGTTTTGGTCTTTTCTTTGTTGTGAGACATGTGTGGCAAGTTCCACAGTAGTCAAAAACATGTTTGAACATGGAACGCCAATAATACCTGGATCTGATTGCCGCGTATGTTTTAGTGGGACCAAGGTGTCCTCCTAATGGTGAGCAGTGTGTGGCCTCAATTAGTGATTCTGCCCACTTTTCTGGCATCACTATTTGTAGTGTAGGCTCTAAACTGTCTCCATAGGTTGATTTGGTGATCCTGAATAAAACTTCGTCTAAAATCATGAACTGGTCATGGTTTAGCAGTATCTGTTTGCTAAGGCTGGGGTCCTCTGGTAATTCACCCTTATTGATGTACGACAGCATGGAGTTTGAGAAAACATCCTCCTGCTGTGCCTGTATCAGTGTCTCCCTGGATGGGGTTAGGGAGTGGTGTTTACATAGCTGGCTTATCGCTCGTTCAGCCATGGGTAGCACTTTGTGTGATAGCTTAGCCCTTCTGGTATTAGCTAATTTCACCAATACTCTGGGTGACCTAGATTTGGGTGGTCGGCCCCTTGTTTTGGTCTTGGTGTCCTTGACCTTAGTGGGGCGGGTCTGTTTACTTCTGGTTGATTTGCTGGGCTGAGGGGGTGTGGCTGGGTCTGGTAACTTGGCTTTAGATCGAGTTAGAATGCACAGCTCGGGCACAGTTTGAATGGAGCTGAGTTTTTCTCTCTCAGAGCTACCTTTCTTGGCAATCACACACTTTGGCTTCTTGGAAGTGCTACCCCAAATCTGTCCTCCTTTTAGTATGGACCTAGGTGGTCCCATGAGGACTGGATTTTTGGGAATTGGGTCATTTGATTTGAAGACTTTGGTCATGGTAATGTCGGAGAATTTGACTGATTTAGGAGGGAGTATTATTTTGCCTTGAGACCTGATGGGAATTGGGTCATCAGAGCCGGGCGGGTATTTCCTTCTGGAAAGAAAATCTGCCACAATATTGGCTCTGCCTTGCAGGTACCTGACTTCAAAGTCGTAGGACATGACTGTGTCGACCCACCTGGCTAACCTTCCATTGGTTATATTTTCCTTTTTGTTAAAAAGGGAAACCAGGGCGGTGTGGTCCGTGTATACTTTGAAGTGAGTTCCATCCACGTAATGGTGGAACTTTTTGACTGCAAAAACTATTCCCAACAGTTCTTTATCAGTTATCCCATACCTAGACTCTTGAGGTGTCAAACCTCTCCCTGCAAATTCAATCGGTCTATAGAAACCATAGTCATCTACCTGAGTGATTACAGCCCCTAAGCTGTAGTTGCTTGAGTCAGTAAAAATGACAAAAGGTCTGTTATAGTCCGGGAATTTCAGCACAGCTTCAGTACAGATAGCAGCTTTAATTTTCTCAAAGGCTCTCTGACACTCAGTGGTCCATTTAAAGGTGCTTTTTGTCGCCTCATAAAGGGGCTTCATGACATGAGCAAAACCTCTGATGAACCTTTTGTAAAACTGCGCCATACCATTGAAACATCTAAGATCATGGATGTTTTTAGGTGGGGGGAAGGTTTTGACAGGTCCTATTTTGTCTGGGGATGGTGACAAACCATGCTGGTCTACATTGAAGCCCAAAAATTCCATTTTGGTAGTTCCAAATTCGCATTTTTCTGATTTCAGTTTGATGTTTCCTCTGATAAAAAGTTTTAAAACCTCGTCCAGATCTTGTAAGTGCCTTTCCCACGTGGGGCTGTAAATGGCCACATCGTCCACATATGCTACAGCATTTTTATACTTGCATTTCATGAGGAGTTGTTCCATTACATTCATAAAGGATAGGCCTGAAGTTTTGAGTCCCATAGGGAGAACTTTGGCCATGTATCTCGTGCCATTGGCAGAGAAAGTGGTAAGTGGCCTAGATACTTCTGCTAGGGGAATCTGGTGGTAGGCGCTGTAGACGTCCAATTTGGAAAAATATTTGGCGCCCGTTCTGCCTATCTGCTGCATGAGGTCGTCAGCTCTGGGGAATGAGTAAGAGAAAGTTTTTAAATTCTCATTTACCCATCTGTAGTCAACTACAATTCTCCAGCCAGAGGGTACTGACCTGTTGCCTTGTGGTTTCGGCACTAAAAAGGCAGGTGAGTTCCACTCACAGGGTTTGGTACACTCTTCTATTATCCCCTGTTCTAAATGTTTTTTCAGGAGTTCCCTTTGAAAAATTTTCTTGTGAGGGGACATCCTATATGACGGTCTGTTGCAGGGTTTGAAGTCTGGCTTTAATTCCAGCTTAACTTCATTTTCTACATTGAGACCTATAGCGCTTTCATTTAGGACAAAGGCTTGCCTATTGGCCTCAACGATGTTTTTGATCTGTTGCCTTTGAGTTTCAGAGAGTTTTTCACAGATTTTATACTTCAAAGGTTCATTCCCTTTGGGGAGTTGGTCCATGGGATCCTCTCCACAATTGATTGGGAATAAGTCCTTTTCAGTTGTTACACTGTTGAGTGAATGGGCGCTATTGAGTGCACCAATGGGTACAGCCTTTTTGATATTTAAAAGTCTAAATACACCGAGGTTCATGTGTCTTTTTATCTTGATGGGGAAGTCATTTGGGTTAGCTACTGCTACTGGTACTATTTTAAGGTCTGATCTAGGTTTAACTATGGCGTGCTTAATAAGTACCGGTAGGGTAGAACCTGAGTTCTCAGTCAATCCAGTTTTTCCCACAATGTTGCTATTCCCTATCACGACCGCACTGAAAGTGGCTTCAGTGTTTGGTGGAATATCAACATTTTTGTTTGCCCTGATGTAGTTGGGCGATGGGGGAGTCGGTCCAAAGGAAATTTTGGCTTTGTATTTGGTCATGAAATTTACTCCTAAAATTAGGGGATGGTTCAGTTCAGGTACCACATGGAATCTGGATCTGAATTCATGGCCACCAATGAGGAATGTTACAGTCATGGAGTGATTTACTTGGATGGGGATTTTATCAGCCAATAAAACTGTCAGTCGCGCGCGTCTCCCGTGTCTAAAATTTGGTGTGTTCGCGATTTTGTCAGCCATTTTTTGGCTAATAAAAGAAAGTGAGGCGCCTGAGTCAACAAGAGCTCTATACAAGTGGTTATCAATGTCTACAGAAACTGCACCTTTGGTTAATTCTGTATCAACATAAATGGCCTTACCTTGCTGCCCATACTGCTCAGATTTGATCCTCAGTTTCAGGATTGAAGTCCTCTGGCTCTGGTCCTCATACTCATCCTCGTCATCACTGGAGTCTGAATTCTCATTGGTGTTCAAGAAGTTGGTATAATTCGAACTGGATGATTGGGAGTCTACTGAATTCTTTTCTGCATCAGCATCTCGAGAAGTGTCCTTGGATAATTTGATGGTCGTGGTCCGGGTGGGGTCGGGGTCACTAGGTGCTTGAGTACCTTCCCCTGATCCCTATTCATCTTGTGTATTATTTGGGCTGTCATTGTTGGCCTCAGACTGAGATCCTGAATGGCTTCTGGAGTAGTTCCTGCCTGGGGTTGGATCTCTGGATTTCTTCAATGACTGTTGTACCCAATTGTCTGGGATGGTGAAGTCAGCTGGGACCATGAAGGAGACATTTTTATTGTTATTTGGCTGTCCAGCAACTGGTATGAAAACAAAACTTTTGTTGCTATCGGAGGATCTTGACCTTTGTTCTGATCTGTCTTTTGACCTATCTCTTCCTGGGGACTTATAGTCGGATCTATTTTTGGAATTAGATCTGTAGTCCTTGGGATTGGGTCTGTCTGAAGACTTGGACCTTCCTCTGTAACTGTTTTTGAATTTATTTTCATACTGTTTGTTGTAGTTACTACTGGGCAGTCTGTCTTCTTTCTTGTGGTCGCGCTGATATTTATCCTTTCTGGATCTGTTGTCATCCTTGTTGTAGCCTACTGCACATAACTCTGCTGAGCTATTCTGAGCAATTTTTATGGCCTCGAGGTTCAGTTCTTGATTTATGGCTAATTGTTCAGCTTCCAGCAAGGTCTTGGGAGACTTAGCTACAATAACATTTTTCAGCTCGGGTCTGAGGCCATTTACAAGGTAGTCCACTTGTGAAGCCTCGTCCAGGCTGCTGTTGGACAACAACATGGTCATGTCTGCAAGGTAGTCCTCAGTGGTTTCATTTGGCTTTTGTTTCCTGGCTCTGTATCCCTTGAGGATGGTACTGAGGTCGGGAGTGCCAAATCTCGCCAAGAAAGCTTCATAGACGGCGTCATTGTTTTGCATGATGGGTTTGTCCATTATGTTGCTGAAAAACCACTGAGCTGCCCTCCCTTTGAGAAAAGTGTACAGGCAAGTTGCATGTAGGTCAGGCCTCTTGGCGTGCACTTTCCTTATGAAGAACTTAAATTCAGTCAGAAATTTTGCTGCAGACCTGTAGGGCGTCGGTTTATCAAAGGGTTCAGGCTTGTTGAATGAGCCTAACTGGGCAGATGTGAGCTTGTCGCTGTCCATTCTACTAGGGGAAAATCTGGTATACTCAGCGCCATGGTATCCTCCCTGGTGCGCTACCGGTGTGGAGTGTGCTATATGATCATACCTAGGAGGATATGGTAGTCCAGAGTGGTTGCTTGTTTGTCCTTGGGGACTGTAAACACCATTAACCACATGGCCACCGTGTTGGTTTAGATTAGGCGCTGTGTTACAAGATGTTGTCGCCCCCTGGTGGGTGTTTGGTGCACTAGCTGCTGGAGATTGGTGTAGTGCATGTGATGCTGTGTTTAGGTTACTGATATGTGGTGGGCTCAGCCTTGCTCCTGTCATGTCATTGTGGCTGGTGCTGTAGTCAGGTGCCGTAGGGTAAGGAGGAGTGGATTGTGTGTGTCCTGAATTGCCTTGGGCGCTAGTGGCAGTTTGGTTGGAGTTGGTGGCGTCGGCATTGTTAGAATGGCTTTGAATGGCTCTCATTAGGTCAAGCCTCATTGAGTCCATGTTTTTGCTGAGCTGGTCAGTCATTTGATATGTGAAATCCTCGGATCTTCTGAGAACTTCCATATTGCCTTGTTCTGCCTGCCTGAAGTTGTGGGCGGTGTTGCATTCCATATTCTCCTTCCAGCGTTCCATGTCATCTAACCTGAGGTGTACTCTAGCCAACTGATCTGAGTGTTCCTGTCCATGATTTTTAATTTCAGTGGATAGGGTGCTCACGTGTTTGGCTAATAGCTCAGAGAGATATTCACTGACAGCGTTAGTACAGTCCCTGACAAGACTTCTCCTCATGTCCTCCTGGTCATACTGAGGGGGCTGACCTCGGGACATTGCCATATTGGGTCGGCGGGGAAAGGTTACTTCAGTATCTTCTCCAGGTGAACCGATAAGGTGAGGTGAGTTGTAAGGCGTCCTATTGCCTCTATTGAGTAGCGGGGTTGTAGCTACGAGATGAGACCTGCTTGTAGCTCCGTCCACACTTCTCAGTAGTCTGTAACCAGTGGGGGTTTTTCTTCTAAGAGGTGAACTTGATTGGGCCCTCCTTCTAAATCTAGAGCCTTGTCTGGATGGTGAGTCCACTGACCTGGTTCTAAGTGGCTGTGTAGGTGTGTACACAGGTGGGGGGTACAGGTCCTCCTCTTCAGAAGTGGATTGGTATCGGTTTGGCTGGGTAACAGTAGGGTCAAGCCACTCATCCAATAGTCTATTAATGTTGAGTGAGAAGTTTGGATTGTCTCCTACCGGGTGTCCAGAGTCGTTATTGGAAACCCTGCCTACACCGTTTTCATAGGCTGCTCTCCACCTAGAAACTGCTGATCCGATTCTGTCTCTCCAGTAATCAGCGTCTAGGGAAGCGTCAGAGTCTGTGTCCACAACCACTGGCTCCTCACAAACTGGTAGTTTATGTGAAGTTACACCTGGGTTAGTTTGTGCTGCAGATGCAGGTGCACTAGGTGTTGTGGGTTGTGGGGGAGTGATATCCTGGAGGGCGGCTTGAAGCTCTGGTGTTCTGTCCTCCAGGTGTGGATCGAGGTACAAGTGGCTCTGTGTATTGTCCACTGGTACTTCAGAGGTTGGGCTAGTTATACCAGAAAGTCTTAGTGGCGGTGAATTTACTTGTGAGTAACCAGGTAAGGTGATGTCTAATCCTGGTGCAGGTAGTGATACTGGCGTACTGGTGTGTGCTCCAGTATTGTGATCCACTATTGTAGAGGAAAATTGCTCAATACCGGTACTCACAGGTTGTAATACGTGGGCCTGCAGTGCTATAGGTAAAACTGGATCCAATGTCAGTGCCTCTGGAGGTGATGTGTAGTATCACTTGTGGGTTGGTTGGGCGCATCTAGCCCAGGTGATGTAAAGGTGCGTTGTTTTGAAGCTGGCTCCTTAGGTGATGTCTCACTATTGCTCATGTTTAATGAGAGGTTGGTAGTGGGATATTCTTGGAGGGTTCATCCACCATCGTGTCAACGGACGGTTACATGTGGTGAAGTGAATGTACACAGAATCCAGGGAAGTTCAGTTGATCCTTTTATTGCATAGCTGACATGAGTGTTTCATAAAGGTGATAACAATGATAACACTCGCCAAGATCTAAGCTCTGCCTCCGATCCTATAGCTCAACCTGTTGTAGGTTCTAGGTATAGGTGTAAGGTGTAAGTTGGGAGAGATGATTGGGAGCTGCTCAAGCTGCCTTTTATATGAAGGACTTGAGCAGCTCGCAGTGTTGTGAAATATTCTATGACACGTGGCTCAATGAAATAGGGACACGTGTCATAGGGAGAGATTGCTACCTGTGTGTTAATCATATTGATGAGGATTGAGAGGAGATTGTGAAATATTCTCTCATTCCAAATATGGCACCACAGGTGGATCCCACATCCTCCAGCGGGGCTGTGTGGGTGTAGATATGATTGGAATGTTATTACATCCATCTACATTATGTCACAGAGCCTCATGGAGGAAATGTGTTTGTGGTGACTAAAGGATCCTGGTTCCTATTGAGGAATGCAGGAGATTGTTGAGTATGGGTCGTGAGCAGACCTTGGGTTTTATATGGCGAAGAAATTAGTAAATACGAAAAATAATAATAATACCCAGAATGGTCCATTGACAACTCCCAGCTCAGTTTGTGCAAACCCATCCTCAACCCTGTCTGGGGAATTATCTTTGGAACTGATCTATGCCTGATTCGGGGTGCCCACCTTGAAACCAATCTGTGCCTGAACAGTCTTAGTTCAGTTTGCCCTATTAGGGCAACTTAATATGGCCCTGACTGGAAACCCACCATTTGCCCAACATAAAACCATGAATAGTATTCTGCCCGCTTTGAACCAGCTTATCTGTGCTAAAACTGAATTGGCCCTAAGCGGGCTTGCTACATGGGTATATGTGAGCCAGCAAGCATAAATGGGGGTTCCTGTGGGATTTAGTAGCAGATTTAACCACCAGGGGGCACCACTATGGGATAAATTAAGAAAAATATGCCTAAAACTACTATAGGCCAATTTTTTATGGAGAATACAGTGGTTTTAATAAAATGTTCTATTTTGGGTAAAAAGGTTCCAAATTTGGCATGAAAATGAATGTTTTTGGGCCTAAATTGGCATATTTGTTGATTTATGTTGCCATGGAAACATGATTTTCATCTAAATAGGGAAATCAATGATTCCATTTCAAGGAACATTTCGCAAGCTTTACTATGGTGAAAACAGAATGAAAATACCATTTCTAGATCAAAAGTAATGGGCGAAAGAATAAAATTTCATGCTAATTTAGCTAATTAGCATAAATTATGCTAATTATAGATGTATCACATGACCTATTAGGCCTAGAGCTTTTTGACATTCAAAATATGGTCATCCATATTTAGCAATCAATTCCTCCAGAACTAATGGGAGTATCATCTCATGTAATATACCACTGAAAAGCTAGTGATCTGAATTTCGTAGTTGACTTAGCACAGAGCATCCTTAGCTGGCACTTTCCTACTTGCTTCACAGCTAAAAAAAATGCTTCATCTGGTACCCCAAGAGTACTCTTCTTTGTAGGCCTACTATTATGTTACCTCTTCATAGTCCTTCCTATACACCTCAATCTCAATGTGAGGTTAGGGTCTACAAAATATGTATGATATGACACATACTTATAGTGTTATCCCAACATCTGAGCTATATTTCACTGAAATAAGAAACGTTGAATGGGTTTCAGTTGTTACTGTGCCTATTCCTTTTACAATATTCACAATATTGCTACATCATCATGGCTAAGCAAGAAGATTAGTTACTAAGGAGATACCTCTGTATATGGCACTTCGCTTGTATTTCTCAAGCCTGTGACGTCTCTCTTTGAACTTGACCTTCCGGTCTCCCCTAGTTCTGGGGTTCGCAGTTGATCTCAGCTCAAGCTTTTGAGAGAGTTTGTACATTGTGTATGGCAAGTTGCTCATTTCGTCTGTCAGCAAGCAATTGGGTTGAGGTGGCCTTATGTATTTCATCTGTGGGAGTTCTCTGATTGTATGCTTTTAAACAAATTTTTAAGCCCCTTTTGCAGCTGTTGCAGCTTCAGAATATGTTGCTGTGTAGCACCTTCTTGCACAAAGCTACTGTAAGGGTTTGTGGCCTTACGGACCTGGGGGGTTCGGGTCTTACGATTCGAAAAGAAAGAGTAAGACAGTATTCCAAGTGTATGCCAACGGTTAGTTTTATTTCTTATTGTACACTCACGGCTGCCGGATGATGTCAGAGAGGCAGCTCATATTAAGGAATAATGGTTCACATGGTGTGGAGGCCAGAAGGGCCTCTGACGTAGCGGCTGAGCCCTGGGCTTTATATACGGACCCAGGTGTTCGTCGTCAGATGTCCCCACAGACCCGGATCAGTGCTGCCACCTATCCGGAACCTGAGGAACGTCCGACGACTCGACTCACCCGCCACGTCAGACGGTACCCAACTCCTATGGTTTAATAACGTGTACCTCTACACCACTCCCCAAGACATTTAGGAGGGTGTTATAGTTATAATAATATTACTAGGATAACATTTCTATATGTCTAAACCTTTAGTAATAGAGGTACAACCATAGGTATAACATTAACACCAAATTGAGTATGAAACGAATGTCATATATATATATTCGATAGTGAATGTAGTTACAAATAACAATTAGGATGTCGAAGTATTATACAAATTACTTGAATAAGTGACAGTTGTGTGAAACGGAACTGTTAGTTAAATTAATATCTACGGTATAATTAATAAGACAAGTAATATGAATCGTATACATGTGATAATGACAGTTATATGTAACGGAACTGTCGATAATAAATAAATCACATAATAACATCCGTATGTGTGTTTGTAGTTATTAACACCACATTTAAATATATAGTCTTGAAGAAGACTGTTATAGTAACTTCACTATATAATGACATGTCGTATATTATTAACATACGAATCCGTTAAGGATTCCGTGAGTAGTACGAATAGGACCATTTATACCATACACTTGAAAAGAAAAGAAAAAAATCACGGTGTATTAATGAATATAATAATAATATATTATCACCGTGTACCTAATAACCTTTATAGCACCAGATCAATATACTTATTGTATAATTTGTCTCGCAGGACAATAATGTGTGTTTTCTGGTGAAGTTTAACGGATTCTTATAATATGAATATCAATAATAATCAGAGATCCGTATTAAGAAATGTCTATGTACCCGTATCATAATATGTATCTAGTGGATATGCACATACATATAATATTATAGAAAAATAGAAATATGACATTATATTCAATATACAGAAATTATAGGTGCTGCTGGAGTCTTCTGCTGTAATCCTCCGGGTACTAGTAGGTAGGTGTAGTCAGCTAACCACGGGATGGACGTGCTAAAGTTTATGGTTTCCATATATAGAGTGAACACGGTAGATGAATTTGGGGCAGCTACCCACAATCCTCTAGTAGTGCTAAAGTTTATAAGTAAATCCGAATGGCGTAGAATGTAGAATAATAGTCCGGATGTGTCAACTATGTAGAAAACGTAATCCTTTTTTAAGTTTAGTTGACATAAGTAGAGAATAGTCCAGTATAGGTTGATCCGGAAGTAATAATAGTAGTTGTTATGAGTCCATTCGGGAGTATAGATGAGTTGTAGAGGTAAATCGTAAAGTCCATCCTAGTAAGTGGTTAGCACGGGTAACAGCAGGAGTCTGGAACTGGTATCCGGATACATCTCACAGCAGCAAGTCTACTATCGGATTGTTCATGGAAGAAGTTATAAATCCGAATAGACTATTCAGGGTGCAATAAGGGTTATACGGCCTGAATTATACAATAGACTGGTCATAAGAGGGACCCGGAACACATGCCATAGGTGTTCATAAACTAGTGAAGAAAACATTCGCAGACCTGCAGGGTTCCGCAAAGACTATATCTGGTTATGGAGAAAAGAAAAAAATTATGGGAGAAATAACCCGTAGCATGCTTAAGCGGATTTCTTAGCATGCTTCTTCTTAAGAAGAGCTAGAGCCGACTCGGGAGTGCCGTCCCACTCGTCCAAGTCGACTCCGAACACCCTCATGAACTTAGTGTTCAGGTTGGTGTTCCGAGTTATCTCCTCTTTTACACGTTTCTCCAGCACGTGTACATCCATAGCTGCCTTTTGTTGGGCAGCTGCGGCAGCCTCCTCCTGGGCCTTCACATCGTCCCGGATGAGGGTCTCGAGGCGCTGCTTTTCAGCATCCGCGACCTCCTTCATACACAACAGGGTGTCGTTTAGGAGACCCTGATGGAACTCGGTCGCTTTTTCGCGAACACACTTCTCCCAGTGAGTGTAGATGGCCTTCTGGACATCTGCCTCTCCCTGGCGAGATTTCTCAAACCAAACTTCCGCATTACCGGTTTTAATGGTAATAGCGTCTTTTGGTTTCGCAGGTGCAGCGACAGCCTTGGGAGGAGTCGAGGCGGCCTGTGGACCACTTCCGGGTTTAGGGCTTCCGGACACACCTGCCGTTGGTACACGGTAGGCAGGTGGTGCGTTTTGTTTCAACCCCATTTGCAGGTACATGTTCAACTGCTCCTGGGTAAAGGTAACTGGTGGGGCGGCTGGAGCGGATGCAGATCCGGCGGCAGCAGATGCGGTGGTCTTCTTTGGCATAAGGCGACCATCCTTTCCTACCACCAAGGTCTGGCTCTCAGGTCCAGGTCCCTGGTTTAAGGACGGAAAGTTTCGAGAACTAACTTTCCCAGGCTTAGATACGGCTCCAGCGTATCCGGCAGGTTCGGGCTTCTTGAACACCGGAGTGCCCTGAGCCTGCTCTGGGGGGTGCCTAGCCAGAGGGGACCTGGAACGGTCTTCTGCTCTGACTTTCGGTTTAGTGGTGCCCTGACCATTACCGTTGCCGCCACGGTTCTGATCTCTCCTGCTCCTTTCACGAGCTCTCTTTGCATCCTTTCCGGATTCCTCGCATTTCTGCCAGAGAGACTCGTGCATGTCCAGTTTACCCTTTCCAGGAGTCAGGACTATCTTTGCTCGGAGTTTCGAATCCTTGGTCTTCGGAACTTCGCAGAGGACTTGGTCCCCCGGTCGGATCTTAGACCAAGCATCCTCGCTCAGACTGTCGAACTCTTTCATGAGTTCCTGGTGAAGCTCCATGATGCGCTTCCGTGCCCCGTCCAAACCTTCTGCGTGGCATTTCTTCTGGTGTCTAGCCAGATCACTACGTCGGTTGTATTGCACCTTCGTAGTACACTTCTTGCCCTTCTTACCATAACTCGGATCACAAATGTAAACCGGGTGATGGTGGAAGTGGGCCTCTACCAGATGCCGTTGAAACCGGGCTGGAGTACTCCAGGTCCGGATCGTGACATCACTCGCATCCTGGCAGATAGAGAAGGGACAGGACTTTTGGTCGTCACCGTACCACTTCTCTAAAGCCCAACACAGCTTCCTCCTCTGGGTATAAGTGTAATACCCTTCGGTGTGGTTTAGCATAAGCCACATCTTTCGATAGGCTTTGCTCGGATTGGGGTCCTCGTCCGAAAGACGCATCCAATCTTCATCGTCTGACTCATCATTTTTGTTGACTGAGTCCGGGCAGGCATAGAGGGTAGAGCCGTCCTTCTTTACTCCATACGCACAGTCGGAGAAGCACGTCGGAATCCGGGATTTGAATCCGGACTTGGCGTTAGCCCAGCGTTCGGCCTCGGTTTGAGTTGATGGAGTGGCCTTCTCATCATACTCAACCGAGGACTCGTGCACAGACTCCTCGTCAGACGATTCAACCTCCATGGCAGAACTACCAGTGGCTGAAGTGCTGGGTTTCGGCTCGGCTCTGGCAGAATCCGGGAGATTCTTAAGCTTCCGAGCAGCGGACCTTCGGTTCTTGCTGACCTTCCAGTCTTCCTCCGGTTCCTGGGTTCCGGATGCGCTGGAGGTCGAAGCTTCTACCTGTGTGGTAGTACTGCCGGTGGCTCGTGTAGCACTGGCTGAACTCCTGGTGGCAAGTTTCAGGTCGGGGATAGGAGGTGCGGGTACTTCCGCGGCCCTCTTAGCCTCTTCCTGAGCCTCCCGTTCGGCAGTCATTCGGCGGACGAGAACCGTCCGAAGGGCTGCGCCTCGGTCCAAACCGATTAGTGACGTGTTCTGGACGTCCACTAATTCTTGCTCGGTAATATAAATACCTTCAACCCACTGCTCGAAGTTAGCAGCGGCCTCCCGATACTCCTTAGTGGTCCGGTACTGGGGCCGGGTAGCACAAGGGCGTGGGTAAGTCTGCCCCTCGGAATCCGAGACGCAGCCTACCCAGTTAATATTCGTAGCCTTGACGTTCCACATAACTTGTCAGGCTTCGGGTACGTTCCGAGCTCGAAGGCTCGGTTGGCTTCATACACTGTCTCGCGGAAGTCAGCGTCTACCATAAGTTCCCGTTGGAACCACGGCCAGTCTCGAAGCCACTCGGGAGGCATCCTGGTCAGCTGATCGAGAACCATAACGCCCTCAACAGCTATCCTAACCTTCGGGTCCAACCTGACTGGTGTCCCGTCCGCGTAGGTCACTTGTGCCTGCAGTTCCGGGTGGACATACAGGTAGCGACCATCGTACTCTACTGGGAACGGGTCAGCCACTGCTGGCTTCCACTGGTCCTCCGCGCCGTCGACTTGTGTGGTCTCGGACTCTGTCGCTGCGGGTTCGGCACTCGCAGTCGCTCCGGATCCCTCTGGTGGGAGTGGAGATAACATCTTCTCTGGCTCATTTAGTGAAAATGAAGCCAGTTTCTCCTCGAACGAGCGATCCGTGGATTCCTCCACGTCCATCATCTCGCTCTCTTCCTGTGTAACAGGCGACAAAGCTTCCGGAAAAGCTTCTGCGGACGGAGTCAGCTTATCCGGGTCACCGGATAGCTTGGCTGCAGCTACGGATTCCTCAGCCATGACTGGGGAATCGCCCACGGGAGTAAACTACTCCTTTTTCCGGCTTTTACGGCGCCGGGGCCGACACAAGCGGAGTTTGTCTACCAGGAGACAGACTCTGGAGGAGCAGCGAGGAGTTTGCTAGCCGGTAAAATCCAAGAAGGGAGCGAGCTCGACCGTCTTGGACGTTACCGAAAAACAATATGGCGACAGGCCAGCATTCGTGACGTCATTTCCCCGTTGCGCGCGGGGTCACGAGAGGTCAGCCGAGACTGGACACTGTGACGTCATGCGGAAACGCACGTGCTACAGACGGTACATCAACAAACTGATTGTTTTTAGGTAATTATCGCTCACACCGATGACTCGTCTGGGGATTTAAGTGGAGATTATGGAAAGCTTAAGCAAATCCACCGGATTATCCGTCCACTACCCATTGGTACATCATGCGGCGGCGACAAATAAGCCTTTCGGGTCAGTTGTCATCCGTTCATCTAAATGTAAACATTACACTCGTTGTGTATACAAGTTAGGTCACTGCAGTCCTCTGGGCAATTCGGGGGCTGCGGCGAACGTATCTCCCCTTCTCGGATAGTTCTTTATCGGACCTGACAGTCTGAAGAGCTTTCTCTAGATGCTTCTTAGACTTAGAAACACCTTTCCTCTTCTTTTTGTCTTTACCTGCCGAGACTTTTTTAACTCCCCCACGCTTAATCGGTGTTGGCGTGGGTGTCACTGATTCGGAACACTTTTTAGGTCTACCACGACCACGCTTCACTGTAGTGTTCTTTACCTGGTCTATTATGCGATTCTGGTTCAGGATCTTTCCGGAACCTTCACCATACATTTCTGTGGAGGTCTCCCTCCCAGACCATTTCCTTAATCTAGCCACATTAGACTTATAAAGTCGACCAAGGTCAGATTTGATAATTACGGTACAGTCACTGATAACTTGTGTTATAGTAAAGGGACCATCCCAATTAGACGCTAATTTTATGTGTCTAAGTGGTTCATGTAATCTGAGAACTCTGTCTCCGGATTGGAATTTCCGATGCTTTAGATCGGTATCGTATCCTACTTTCTGCCATTTGGCACTTTTCTCCAAATCAATTCGGACAGACTCATATGCTTTTTTAAATCTGTCTCTTAAGCATTCCACAAAAACTACATGGCAAGGTAGTTCCGGGTCCATCCCTACAACTCCAAATACTAAGTCAGCAGGCATTATCAGATCCTCTCCGAATACTAAAAGGTTCGGAGTACAATTTGTACTTGAATGTACCGTACTGTTATAAGCATGTGTCACAAAGTGGCATTGCTCATCCTAGTCGTCCATGTGTTCATTGACGAGTGACTTTAGGACTTGGATAAGGGTTCTATTGAACCTTTCCACCAATCCGTCGCTTTGTGGCCTATACGGGTTGGTTCTAGTCTTGCAAATAGCTAAGTATTCGCACATACCCTGCCAGAGATTTGATTCGAATTCTCTGCCTTGGTCACTGTGTAACATCAATGGTACACCGAAACTTAGTACCCAACCTTTTACAAAGGATCGGCACAAGTAATTGCTTTGTGGTCCGGTAGTGGAAATACTTTAGTATATTTCGTATAATAATCACAAACTACCATCATACAGGTATTATCATTAGCGGTTGTATTAAATCCACTAATAATATCTACCCCGATTCTTGCGAATCTAACTCCGAAAAGTTCTTGGGATAGGGGAAGTTTGCCCATCCCGGGTCCGGGTTTGTTTTTACAACAATCCGGACAGGTGATTACCCATCTTTGCAAGTCCCGTGTCATGCCAGGCCAATAGTATTTCTTGGAAAGTCGTGCTAACGATCGTTTCCTTCCGAAATGACCACTGGTCCGATGTCCATGACAGAAGTACATAATGTCATGCCTCATAGCATGTGGTATCACCACTTGCATGATTCTCTCACCATTATTGCATGGCTTCCAACGATATAACACGCCTTTCCGGACTTCAAGCTCGGTCCATTGAGCAAGAAACCTTCTCATTTCTCGATTTTCCAGAGAGACCTCTGGTCTAACTGGACGTATACCCTTTGGTACCAATTGCAGTAGCTGCGCAGTTATCGAGTCAGCTTCCTGGAAATGTCGTATGTGATCCATAGACCAATCCAGTATACTGGCAACTAGGGGTACGAATGGTCTTCGAATCCCTGCTAACACTGCTCTATGAGCTCCACAATCAGTGCAATCCGGATTATCACATTTCCGAATTGGTATTCGAGACAAAGCATCAGCATTTAAATGCTTAACTCCGGGTCTATGCTGAATCTGTTGATGTTCAAGCCCATATTCGGATAAATGGGCTAGCCATCGGCCTAACATTCCTTCAGCATCTCGGAAGTTCAGTAACCACCTTAAAGAGGAGTGATCCGTACGTAAAGTAAAGTTCGTTCCCCATAGAAAATGTTTGAACTTCTTGGTATATACGACTACTGCTAACAACTCTCTTTTGGTTGTGCAGTAATTGCGCTGAGTCTTGCTCAGTGTGTGGCTGGCAAAGGCAATCGGTACTTCTCTCCCATTTTGGACTTGCAAGAGAGCTGCACCAATGCTATCATTACTAGCATCAGTATCCAGTATGAAATGATCCGTTTCATTCGGATATTGCAATACAGGAGTACTCGTGAACAGGTCTTTTAGCTTTTGAAAAGCGGTTTCCTGTTCATGCGTCCAAGGAAATTTTTCCTTGGTACTTCCTGGAGTCCAGTTAGCTATTGCTTGTAATGGATAACTGACTCTAGAATAATTCGGAATAAATTCCCTGTAATAGGAACAGAATCCTAAAAAGGACCTCACTTCTTTGGGTGTTTTAGGTCTATTCCAATTCGTAACTGATTCGATTTTTTCCGGATCAGCCTTTATCCCTTCATCACTAATGATGCGGCCCAAATAATTTATGGACTTTCTAAACATGTGGCATTTCTTAGGTTTCAATTTGAGACCATTAGAAATAATACGTTCTAGTACCATTTTTAGGTTATTAGAACACTCTTCGAATGTTTTTCCGAAAACTATGACATCGTCAAGATATACAAGACATCTTTTCCACAATAAATCACTTAGAATTGTTTCCATCATTGCTTCAAATGTTGCCGGTGCATTGCACAATCCAAACGGCATTACGTTATATTGGAATAGTCCAATATGACTCGAAAATGCAGTTTTCTCCATATCTGAAGGGTTCATTCCCACTTGCCAATAACCTGATTGCAAGTCTAGGGTACAAAACCAACTGTTCCCTCCTAAGGAGTCAATGGTTTCGTCTATTCTCGGTAATGGATACGAATTCTTTTTCGTTATTCCATTCAACTTCCTGTAGTCTATGCAAAAGCGGATAGTACCGTCTTTCTTTGTTACCATACACACAGGACTACTCCATGGACTATTGGAAGGGACTATTACATCCTGTTCCAACATCTTGTTTATCTCATCTTCAGCTACTCTCTTTTTCGCTAAAGGTAACCGTCTATACGGTATCTTAAAGGGTGCAGCATCTCCAGTATCTATTTTATGTAATACCTTATTTGTCGTACCTAGTTTTTCACCAGGTTTGGCAAAGGCAGTATTATACTGACAGAGCATCTCATAGAACTCTTTCCGGTGTTCCGGATCTTCTAATGAAGTTTCTTCATACAACTTAAGTAAGTCTTCCGAAAGTTCACCATCTCCTGTTACCTTTTGTAAGCTTAGCTTACTATCCGTTACAGTTTCCGAAAGGGTCACGTTTCCAAAAACTTGTCCCTTTTTCAAGTAGATAGTACTGTTTCCAGTATTGGAGACAGGTACTACCGACCAGGATGCATTCGCTACTATCGTGTCTACAGAATTTAATCCGATACTTGACAAAGTAACTACATCCGGTTCTATCACTGCAGGTTTATTACGCATTGCAGGATCACTTCTTACAAGCACATCACAGGCTACTCCCGGGGGGATTCGCACAGTGTGTGCCACACTAGCCATACTGCTCACTTGTCTCAGTACACATCTAACCTTTACGGGATACAGGTATCTCACACTCAACACTCCTGTTTGAGGTTCCAACACAGCACCATACAGGGATGCGAAATCCAACCCAAGTATCCCCTCATCTGCTATATCCGCAACGGTGGCACTCATGACATAGTCATGTATACCATCCAACTGTAGTTTCACACAAGTTCTACCATACGTTTGCAAAGTACTGCCGTCGGCCGTCTGAGCACTTCCTCCCGATTTGAGAGTATCATGTTCATCCGGTATAAGATCGTAGAACCCCCTGGAGATACAAGAGTGGCTAGCTCCCGTATCCACAAGGAATTCGGCAGATCTTCCATTAACAGTGAGGCAAACATACCACCGCCTTCCGTTTAGAACAGAGGGCATGTCCGTGACGATCGGAACGTCATTTTTCACACCAGGAGTCGATCCACATCCTTTCAGGAATTCCAGACAAGGATGACTCGGGGGCAGGTGGGCACCACAGACCTTGGCTAATTTATAGCCGCCTGCCTCGTTACTGATATTGGGTTTCCCCTGTGCTCCCATGGCACCTGTTATATCAGCTTCCCTAACCTTCCGGGTGTCTACAACCACCTCGGTGTTAGGCGATCTTGTTACTACATGCGAACTATCATCACGGATGGTGATATCATGGCAAGATTTGTCACTGGGATCCCCTTCTTTGCCCCTCGGGAGATCCCTTTCTAGTTTTCCTCTGTACTTATCCCAGAGACACCCTCCTGTTTACGCGGGACAGGCTTCTCAGCCATACATTCGGGAGCAAAATGCCCTAGTTTCTGGCATCTGAAACATCTCCTTTGAGATTTGTCAACTCTTGGTCTCTTTAGAGCTTCTGTTAATCCGGCTATTAACGTTTCCATCATATTAGTCGGAGCAACAGTGGCTGCTACGGTTGGTTTCGCCGTAGAGGCTACACTGCCCGGTTGAGATGATCCGGAAGCTGTTTTACCAGCGACAGATCCTCCTCTCCCTCTCGAATGAACCTTCCTATACCACTTTTGTCGGTAATACTTTCCAGCTATCTGGACTGAACCAATATATTCTCCATTTTCATCGGAGATATAGTCATACTCCTCATCAGCTTCATTTGATTCAACTGGAGCTAATTGGGAAGTATCATATACCGGAGCAGGTGTACCTCCATATTGGAATGGAGCTGCTCTTACTGGACTAGGTCCAAGACCTACCAATCGTTTCTTCATGTCATGTCCATCAATTGCTATGAACAGGTCACTGAAGGAAGTGTCATCTTTCCAAGAATCCCAGACCACTTGCTTGTGATCCGGATCCCGCAATCCACTGTAGAATTGTATAAACAATTCTTGTAGATAGCAATCATCATCATGAGCCCAATTTGGACGTGCTTTTGAAAGCAAATCCTGCAGCTCCAAACCAAAGACTTTGTGTGATTCCTTAGGTTTTTGTGTTCTCTTCTTGAAACTTACCCACGGATCTTCTCTAACGATTGATCCAAATAGGTATGCGGCACATTCTACCAATTGGTCATAGGTACCGTATAATCCGTAAGCTGCTCTCCATTGGTTGAGAGCTACTTTTCCGCCTTTATTTAACCAACAGATCAAATATGGCAGAGCTTCTTCTTTTGTCCAGCCACTACAATTGACTTCGTCGACAAAAGCTTGATACCTGTCCTTCCATGGATCATTAGAATCATATGGAGGGGGTATCCGTGCCTGCCTACGTGCCGGATTATTACATCCGCGTAGTCTATCTGCTTCTCGCATGCTCCAGTTCATGACTTCCATGCCGTCTGCTCCCTTCCGGTAGCAGTCAATGCCAAGGTTTTGGATACATTGGCTCCTATCGAAGATGGTTTGCATCCCTGCAGGCATAGAAGTTCTCCTATTTGGCTTCCTGCCATCTCCTCCTGATCCTGATCCTCCGGATCCGGATCCTCCTGGGCCGCCTGGAGGATTTCCTCCTGGTGGACCATTATTATTATAGCTTCCAGACGAACCGCCTGAGCATCCACCATTGTAACCGGCGTTTCCAGAAGACGCATATCTAGGGTAAGAATTATTTTGATTCCATCCCTGGTTATAGCTATTACCATTTTGGTAATTACCATTTCCTGATGGATTATAATTATTTCTATATCCATAGGAAGATGTTCTTGGTTGATACGTACCGCCATTAGCATTGTTTTGTGGCGGGTTTGGTCTTAGGAAACGTCCATCAGTAGGACCATTACCAGAACCCGGAGGTGGATTCGGTAATCTTGGCACTGCTGGTGTACTGTGGCCGGGTTGGGGGAAATATGAAGGTGGTGTCAACATATGCCTCATTGGTCCGGGTGCTCTTGGTTGTGCCACGGGTGTATTATTATTAGTCCCTGTAGCACCATCGTGAGTCGCTTTAATTTTGTGACTCAAATCTGGTATGGGTGGTGCCGGACCTATCGTATCCAGCATCGGGGTTGCCGGTTTAGGTGCGGTTCCATTTACTGCGGTATTATCCGGTTTCTTGTAGATTCCGGATACTACATTCTTGTCAGCCCCATCATCAACGAATGGGCTGTATCTAATTGGGGTTGCATCTTTGGATGTCTTTCCCAACATTGTAGATACCACAGCTGGATCAATATTGCCTATAGTTAACTGGGCGGCTTCTACATATTTATCTAGAGTTATTGCAGTATTCTGCAATTCCTGAAGCTCATTTGTGAGTTTCTGTCTATCCTCCTCCAGTTGTTTGTTGTAAGCTATAATGCCTACCCAGATGGTTTCATTGTCTTCAGCTTGTTTACTACACTGAAGTTTCAATTTATCCAACTCGTCCTGATAATGGCGAATTTCGGATTCGAATTTTGCCTTATCAAGGTTTAATTGGTCGTTCGTATCTATGTATGTTTGGATACGAATGTGCCTATTATCATATTCCTTGTTGAATGATTCTCTCATGGAATGAAGTTTTAATTCTTCATTCTCGAGTTCCTTCATGTACTCACTCCTTCTGGCTTCGAATTCCTTTCGCATGCCGGTTAGGTCTTCTTCCAACTGAAGTTTTTCATGGAATACTTCGTCTTTAGCTTTGACCAAGGTATTTAGGTTCTCGTTCAAAGTTACATAAGTTTCATTCAACAACATGACATCCGGTCGTTTGAATTCCTCACCTTCCGGTACCGCATAGGTTAAGTCGCCATCTATAGCGCTGTAATCTAATATTGGTAATTCGGGCCTGGGTAATCTATAAGGTAGTTCTCCGAATGTTACCCTTTTTGGCATTGGTGCCGGATGTTCTGGGTTAGTACTACCACCAACTTCGAACATCGAATTACTTAACTCGTCAACAAGTGATTGTTGGCCTATTAAGTCACTCTGTCTCTGTATAGACTGTTCACGTCGTACAGAGTCTGGCAGATTCTCCTCACTATCATTATAGTGGGGTCCGGGATCTCTCCAAGATGCAGATTCCGCATCTTGTGAGTTCGAATGGGTTTGGAGCATTAATGATCCATTTCCATTCTCTTGGGCAACCGATTGCCCTGCTGGGTTAGCTTCCCTGAGGGTGTCTAACCCATGTACTAGCCGTTCGGACGTTATAACGTCCGGGCTATACACCAGAATTAACTGGTCACGGCACCAGTGTAAGGGTTTGTGGCCTTACGGACCTGGGGGGTTCGGGTCTTACGATTCGAAAAGAAAGAGTAAGACAGTATTCCAAGTGTATGCCAACGGTTAGTTTTATTTCTTATTGTACACTCACGGCTGCCGGATGATGTCAGAGAGGCAGCTAATATTAAGGAATAATGGTTCACATGGTGTGGAGGCCAGAAGGGCCTCTGACGTAGCGGCTGAGCCCTGGGCTTTATATACGGACCCAGGTGTTCGTCGTCAGATGTCCCCACAGACCCGGATCAGTGCTGCCACCTATCCGGAACCTGAGGAACGTCCGACGACTCGACTCACCCGCCACGTCAGACGGTACCCAACTCCTATGGTTTAATAACGTGTACCTCTACACTACAATAATCAAAATAAGGTAGAATTGTCTGCTTATATACGGCTATGGCAACTGACTGAGACATTAGGTGGCGGAGTTTTCCAAACGTAAATAATTTATTCATAATTTTCTTTCTAGTGACTTTCAGATACTCATGTAAGGTCAGGTCGCTATCTATCCATATGCCCAAGTACTTATAGCAGTTGGGTGTCGCTAAGGTGGTGCTACCCATGGTAATTGGGATCTCTCTGGCCTTCTCAACTTGTGCCTTATGGCCATACCAAACCACTTGGGTTTTCTTGGCATATATAGTGAGCCCGTGCTCAGCGCACCATCTACCTTCTTTATTCAAATTAGCCTGTATGTTCTCTGCCTGTATGTTCTCTGCTGTTAGTGCCTGTTCTTTGTTTTTAGCCAACAAGATGATATCGTCAGCATATAACAAGATATCAGTGTCAACAACTGTTCTAACTTGGTTAATAAGATGAAGAGCAAAGGGCCTGGGATTGAGCCCTGGGGGACACCATAATTAACCTGAAGTTTGTGAGATATCACAGAGTTAAGGAAGGTCGCTTGCTTCCTGTGGCCCAGGTAGCTGGCTAGCCATTTCAGCATTATACCGCCCATGCCCAGGCTGACAAGTTTTTTAATTAACAAGGTGTGATGAATAGAATCGAACGCTTTTCTGAAATTGATGTAAGTGGCACATGTTATTTCAGCGTTATCTCTATTTGTATATAGGTTATGAAGCAGTTTAAAGTCTGCATCAGGGGTCCCCTTCCCTTTAACAAAGTCATATTGTTTCTCAGAGATGTATCTATGTTCAAGTGCCCATTGCATAATGTGGGCATGCACTACCTTCTCCATAAGTTTCCCCAGAAGGGGTAGGAGACTAATGGTTCGCCAGTTGGAGACATCATTTAAATTTCCTAACTCGGGAATCAGGACTACAGTGGCTGTTGGCCAACCAGCAGAGAAAACTCCCGTATCAAAGTTTTTGTTAAACATAGTTGTCTCGCGAGGACCCTGAAAGCGTCCTTTAGTACCTTGGATGAGACTCCGTAAATAGCAGAAGATTTCGGAGATTAATTTGTCCATAGTACCATAGTCAACCTGAGACGGACCTATGGTGGTTGGGGGTAGCTGTAAATTCTCCATAAATTCCAAGACCGGGGGAGGTGGCTCCTTGAATATTCTGGGTATCTATATTTTTAAAAAGTTTTGCACTGATAGAAGTGAAAGACTTATTACAGTGTTCAGCAGCTTTGGGGCCATAGTGTTGTACTCCTTCTGGGTCGACAAATGAGGCCGTATTCATAGCATTAGATGGTTTAAGGATTTTATTCAATTCCCTCCAGAATTGCTTACTATCCCCTTTAAAATCAAGATTGTTTCAACTGTACTGCCCCTGGCCTCTCTACAAGCTTTTGTAATCCAGCATCTGATACACTGTGCCCTATGGAAATATTGAATATCATGGGTCTCTCTATGTAGAGTGACCATATCCCTGCGATCAGCCATCCTCTCTCTAATCTCATTTGTCATCCAGTTATTATGGATCACCCTATAAATAATTTGTTTCATCAGACAGATATTATCTAAAAAGAGCTTTACCTGTGACAGGAGTAGCTCCCATTGATTTGATGGGTTGTGCTCAGTGAAAAAATCCGACCAGTCTTCACAGACCAGGTCCTCCATCAGTTGGTTCCTGTCATAATACCAGTATCTTCTTCTGAAGGAGCTGATTGGGGCCTTTTCTCTATTTATTTTCTTAACTGCGACAACCGGCAGGTGATCACTGATCAGATCAGTTAGAGGCCCTGCCATGGTGATACGGTCCGAGTTAGTAAGAATTAGATCCAGGCAGGTTCCAGATTTAGGACGAGTGACCTGGTCTGTAATAAGGTGCCTTAGACCAACAACAGCGGCGCTGTTTATTAGAGCCTCAGTTTCAGACTCATCGACATCTAGCATGTTTGCATTAAAGTCCCTCAGGGCCCATATTTCAATAAAACCATCATCAATATTATTGACACAGGCCTCAAAGTGCTCGATGAACCCTTCAAGCGAGCCTTGAGGAGGCTTTTAAACATTTAATATAGCTGTGCATTTAAACTTTTTCAATTTTTTATGGTTAAACATCCAATATCATCATTTTGTGTACTGGATGCTGCGATTAGTTCAGAACAGGTGAACAAATCCTGTGATAATTATGTCAGTAGCCCGCCAGCTACAGTGTTGGTCAATCTATCTTGTCTAAATTACTCATGGCCAGGCCAATGTAGAAGGGATTAATCATATCCCTCATGAAGCCAGGTCTGAGCTAAGATGTCAAGATCCTCTAGAACTTTAGTAATATCATCCTGTTTCCCATTTATACTCTGCAGTTCTGAGTGCCAATCTTGAGTCCCCTGGCAATGGCAAGGGCATGGTGATTAACCGGAGGACCTGTGACTGTAGGGGAAGACACCGCATTGAAGATATAAAGCATAACTTCTACATACCTTGGTGGCAGGGTGTGTTGGACCCCAGCCCTCCCCCCCTTTCTCAACCCCAGACAACATTGGTAGGCATTTGTGCCATCAGCATAGCATGTGTTGCACTGGATGGATAAGGCAGTGTGCTGATCTGAAGAATCAGAGCAATTTTGTTAGGATCTGTAAGAGGCAACATGATTGTATGTGCCTTGAGATTAATTAGTACATCTGTTGGTATAACGAGCCTAATCAAAGACCCTCCAATAAGGAAGGAATAAAGCTAATCTAAGTTCCAACTAATCAGAAGGATCCTAACTATTATTTAGCAATACTAAATATTCCAAGTAATCTAAATATTATTATTGATATGCTAATTATAATATTACTTTTCTTATTCTTTAGTATGACAGCTATTAAATATACAGAAAACGTACTAAAGTTCCCTATCATAAATACTATTATACCACGATTTCGGAACTTCCGGTGGTTTTATATGCGATATATGCGTGGTATATTCTGCATATACCACCCATGTGCGTTTTTAGAATTTTTGGTATATACTTTTTCGGGGTCAAGTTGGAATATTTTTGGAAATTATGGCAGCTATACAAAGTTAATCTAGCCATTTTCCATAGTGAAAAATCGTGCCAACTCGTATGAGAATTGAACCCCGGCCGCAGTGGTGGTAGGCGAAGGCCTTAGCCATTGCGCTACACTGAACGGTGATGAAATCAAATGCGAATATAAATAAGACCTTGACCGCAGAGGTACCGCATGTTCACACTCACTTTTCGTATGTAATCCAACCTTTTTATGTTATAATATTGAAATCCCAAGAAGTTTTCGATCCATAGACGAGGAATGCGTGCTAATTTTCTCCATTTTCTTCGATATAAATAAGAATCCATTGATTTTCCAAACGGGTCCGAGATTTTCGGCGTCTTTCTTGTACAACGAGCAGTTGACCTATATCTACATCCGGGCCACTGACACACTTTCGCCGGACAAGGAGGCGGGTGGGAATGGCCGGACCGCGACTCGCGTACGTTGGGAAAATCAATGGATTCTCCTTTATTTTGAATATATTGGACATAATACGCATGGAGGGATCATCTAGACTATCTAAGGATGTATATGTTTTAATTTGAAAACTTGTCATGGTTGGATTTCATACGAAAAGTGACTGTAAACACGGCGGTACCTGTCCCGGCAAGGAACAAAAACAATGGCTTCGCGCAGAGCGGACACGGGCCGTGTCGCTTGCACTTACAAAATGCCTTCTCATGGCTATATTCTGTGGATATCAGGTAAGAAATTAATACAAAATGGAGGAAATGGTGGTATAAACCTATTAGTTCATGGATGTTGGAGCCCACGGGGAGTCTATGCTGGATATACCCTCGCCGCTCCGCGGCTCGGGTATATCCAGCATAGACTCCCCGTGGGCTCCAACATCCATGATCTATTAGCTTAATAATCCTACTGACTTATGATAATGTATCATATGGTACTATTCCCTACCGGGCTTCCCTAGCCCACTGAAAAGGGTCTATATCTCCTCTTTCCTATCGCCTCTGATGTGTGTGGTGCACATATGCACGGGCACTGACACATTCCTTTGTGAAATTGTGTAATGTTGTTCTCGCCATGAATATGACCTTAACTGTCGAAATGGTGTTAAACATCTATTACTCACTCACTCACTCACTATTCCCTACCTTAATTCCCATACAATATTTAGATAAGAATGATATAGCAAAACATAATAAGTTAATAGAAGGATTCCGCTGTCCTGCAAGTCATGGATCATTGATCAGTCCATGGACAAAAGGTTTGGTAGGTGTGCAGTTCATGATTGCACTAAATAAGGAGTGTCATAATCATTCAAAATGATGTGAATTAAAGTTCAGTGCTTAAAGAACAGAATAGCAGGTAGCAGAAGAGTCTGTATAGATACAATCATCAGGTAGACTTAGCGGGTTCGATTCATCCATCGGGCAGCACCATTTAGTGTAGTCTACAGCTTCGGCCATCATTGGGCAGCTTGTCTCACGTAACTCGACTCATCAGGATCAGTCACATTCTGGGTTAGTATCAGACTCCAGTATGTCACATGGTGTTGCTTGTCAAGTGAAAGATATATGAGAGTATGCACAAAGGCACCAAGTCACATCAATGTGAATATTTATAGATGTATATGCCAGTTAATATTAAACTCAGCAATACTGTTTGTACTCTATACCGATTAATATCAAACACAGTATATGAAAGTACATCGCCCTGAGTGATAAAGCAAGGAGGGTCAGCTAGTATTAAGCACCACCCTAGCTCTGGGCACAGTTACAGTTAGCACTTATGTGTCAAACTCGATCACCAGTTTACTAGTATGACCATTTTTCGCAACACAGTTTGATTTGTGGGAAAGTGACTACTTCTGAACTACAGTGTTGGAAGTGATACTAAGTGGTTAAGTAGAGGAGGGAAGTGCGAAGTGAGGTACCTACCCTGGAAAGCAACGACTCAATCTTTTTGCAACAGCCTCCAGGTGGCCTGTCAATTTTAGAGTGCTTCCTATGATTGCTCATTTGATAGCAGTGGTGCGTGTCTTCAGACTGCCTATCCCATGTAGCAAGCCCGCTCGGGGCCAAATTGGTTTTACCCGGGATAAGGTGGTTCAAAGCGGGCAGTATTCAGTACATGGGTTTTAGGTTCGGCAGATGCTGGGTTTCCAGTCAGGGCCACACAGGGCAGCCCAAATCAGGCAAACCCACTTGAGCCCGTTGGGCTACCAACGGGTTTTGTCCTCAGCATACGGTCTGGGCCACATTGGGCCGCCCGATTTGGGCACTGGTCAGCTTTAAAATGGGCAACCACATTGGGCCCAGGATGGTTTCAAAGTGGGTATCCCAAGATGGGTACTTAGCTGCATAAAGTCTTCCCAGTTTGGGGTGAGAGTGGGTTTGGACAGGGCAGCCTCATCTCCTGAACTGTTCTAAACTCTGTGATGAGTGTTCCCCCTCCCTCTCTCTTTTTTGTTCGTCCCTCCCCTATCCATCCCCTACCCCTTCCATCTCCTCCTTATTCCACTCAACCTGCCCTGCCCTTTCCCCCTCTCACCCCGCTCTGCCCTGCCCTTCTGTCACCCTGCCCTCCCTGGGCCTCCCTAGCCCACTTAAAAGGGTCTATTTCTCCTCTTTCCTATCCCCTCAGGATGTGTGTGGTGCACATATGCGCAGGCACTGACACATTCCTCTGTGAATTTGTGTAATGAGGATCTCGCCATGAAAATGACCTTAGCTGTCGAAATGGCGTTAAACATCTATTACTCACTCACTCTCACTCCCAGCCCTCACCCTGCCTTGCCCTGCCCTGCTCTCACCCTGCCCTGCCCTGCTCTCACCCTGCCCTGACCTGCTCTCACCCTGCCCTGACCTGCTCTCACCCTTGCCCTGCCCTGCTCTTGCCCTGCCCTGCCCTACTCTCATCCTGCCCTGCCCTCCTCTCACCCTGCCCTGCCCTGCTCTCACCCTTGCCCTGCCCTGCTCTCACCCTGCCCTGACCTGCTCTCGCCGTTGCCCTGCCCTGCTTTCACCCTGCCCTGACCTGCTCTCACCCTGCCCTGCCCTACTCTCATTCTGCCCTGCCCTCCTCTCACCCTGCCCTGCCCTGCTCTCACCCTTGCTCTGCCCTGCTCTCGCCCTGCCCTGCCCTACTCTCATCCTGGCCTGCCCTCCTCTCACCCTGCCCTGCCCTGCTCTCACCCTTGCCCTGCCCTGCTCTCACCCTGCCCTGACCTGCTCTCGCCATTGCCCTGCCCTGCTCTCACCCTGCCCTGACCTGCTCTCACCCTGCCCTGCCCTACTCTCATTCTGCCCTGCCCTCCTCTCACCCTGCCCTACCCTGCTCTCACCCTTGCCCTGCCCTGCTCTCACCCTGCCCTGACCTGCTCTCGCCCTGCCATGCCCAGCTCTCACCCTGCCATGCCCTACTCTTACCCTGCACTGCCCTGGCATCTCCTTCGCTCACATGCCCTGCCCTGCCCTGCTCTCACCCTGCCCTGCCCTGTTCTTACCCTGCCCTGCTCTCACCCTGCCCTGCCCTCTCACCCTGCCCTGTCCTACTCTCACCCTGCACTGCCCTGGCATCTCCTTTGCTCACATGCCCTGCCCTGCTCTCACCCTGCCCTGCCCTGCCCTCATCTCACCCTGCCTTGCCCTCTTCTCACCCTGCCCTGCCCTCCTCTCACCCTGCCCTGCCCTCCCCCCTCCCTTCCCTCCACCACTGCTGTATGACACTTTCCCTATACCATTAATACACAGGTAGGTTCATAGTAGGGATCCAGATATTTCATGTAAAAGGCAACACTGACTAGTCCTGGAAAGAACAGCTTCATGTCTTTCTTTTTACTAGTAGGCTTGCAAGGTGTATTTGTGGTGTGGGGGCAAACAGGTCCCACACTTGGCCAGGTATAAGAGGACTATATATAGAGGCAATTGAGAAACCAAAAATATCCCCTGCCCCTGTAGGCCAGTCCATGGCAGACTCACTACAAAGTGGTTTCACAGCACTCCAGGCAGAATTCTACTACCCATACCAAACTTAGCAGACTTTCTCATAGTCTGGAAATACTTAGATGTTTCTAGTCAAAAGTGCAAATCAAGGTCATCTGAGTAGAAGTGGAATGGCAACACCATTTCTATTGCACTGAACTTGGAACAAGAGCAGATATGCAGAGGTACAGTCATTATGAACTTGAAGGCTCTCTTCTCTACTCCTACATAGGGAATTAGTGGGGGAAGATTGAGGCCAGAATGTCACTTTAATGAATCAAAGTGCCTTGTGTTGGCTGAATGAGTTTGATTCAAATGAATGGTACTGCTCTGCCTTTCCACTTGTGTAGATATTGCATTTACTGCTTTGGTGATGGGGGGGGGGGTAGATTAGCTCAAGGATTTGTTGCTTATTGACTTTAAAAAAAAAAAAAAAAAGATTTTGGATAAATTTCTCAAAAAGAATTTTTAACATGTCATCACTAATTTTTCATCAAATCGGGCAGCCCACTTTAGGCCACACCAAAAACCCATGTTAAACTCACTTTGAGCCCGAATCGGTGAGCCCAATTTCAAACAGATCTGTGCCCGAATCGGTTAGCCCAGTGTGGCCCAGACCCTTTGCTGAGGACAAAACCCATCGGGCGCCCATTGTGTTAACCCAGTGTGGCCCACATCAGGAGCCCGCTCTGGCCCAGACTCGGGCCACACCATTTTTGCTACCTGGGATATAAGCAGGGATTACTCCACACTGAGTATTTCTTTATGAGAAATCCTCATTGCAGGATTCCACGAGAATGCCTTTTTTTTTTGTAAATAACGAACTGTATCCATCAGGTTGTACAGTATCTATCATTTATTCTCCTTAGGAAGGCTTAAAGCTTGAAGGAGAAGCCTATTTCTACATGGCTCTCAGGTGTATTTAGGGTTCTATAGCTAAGAAAGATTGGACAAATACGTGTTTAGAGTCGTCTTCTTTTTTTTCAATTCAGAGCACCAGTGTGTATACAGCTCTAAACACTGTCATGCAGTGCTATAATGGGTATGATGATAGACGTAAGGGGAGGCTGCATTTCGAGACATTACCATCCCTTGTACATAGCAGGCAGTGATGATTACTCAAGTTTTTAGTCTCATATTAGATCCTTATTTAGAAGTTTAGGACTAAGCATCAGTAAAGGTCCCCAACATGCCAGGATGGGGAGAGTAGTTGAACGATGTGGCCAAAATATATTTTGCAATTTAGAGGATAGAATCTGACACGTAGAGGACAGACTCATACTTTACGAGTTTTAGCCACATTGTCTTGGCCACATCGTACGTAAAGTGTGGTGCATCGCAATGTAGAGCCACTGCTCCATCAGTGGCACCGCCGTATGCAGCACACAATTCAACCTGGCTAAGGATGTAACAGAATACACCTAATAGGTTTATATGTTATTGAAGGAGAAAGGAAGAAGAATGGATACAACTCCTCTGTAGATATTTAGTATACTCATATAGGCCTATCAATATCTGTGACCTTGTGATAAACCCAGAGCAACTAAGCTAAGGGTTGTAAATGAGAATGAGTCATTAAGTGCTTCTCAACTGGAGAGGCTCTGTTCTCAGTGTCTTAAACTATGTGGAGTTTACCCTAACCATTTCAATTAGAAATAAGGAATTGCTATATGCCCACCAAAAAGAATCTGTATATCATGGGGGGTGAAAAGGTCTAGGCAGTTAGTAAAAAAGTCTAAGGCAATTAGGAGAAATCAGGCAAGTTCGGCATTTTCCCTAAGGGTTAGATGTAAACTCCCAAGAAAACTTCAGTGGTTTGGGGATGTGCAAACTCCCAACTTGGCTTAGCAATTCCAACAAATGTTAGCCAAAAGATATTCAGAT
Organism: Acholoe squamosa; assembly: GCA_949317995.1. Classification (NCBI taxonomy): domain Eukaryota; kingdom Metazoa; phylum Annelida; class Polychaeta; order Phyllodocida; family Polynoidae; genus Acholoe; species Acholoe squamosa. The sequence continues at coordinate 47,074,788 of OX439051.1, read as the reverse complement.
TTTTTTGTGTATGAAAGGCCTGAGTGAAGAGAAAATCAAGGAAAGAAATCTAGATACATTTGGACGTTCAGACTATGTAACCTGAACAATATTTCCAGTCAATACGAAAACTCGCAGGACACAGGCTTTAGCTGGCAAAATTGCTACAGGGCCTGTGGAAAAGGCCAGACTGCAGGACTAAATGTCCTTCTATAATCCTGGAGCCTCGGACTATATTTTGGCTTTTACTGCTTGCAAATTGGATCATTGTTAAGGTTTTTTTAACTGCCTAAAATAAAAGGCATTATAGTGTTTGTTGAGACTTTGAGAAATGAGAAATAAAAGAATGAGTTATTCTTGTTTTCTTTCCTGACAATAATAACCTTGGGTGTTAAGAAAATAAGAAAATCTGGGGGACTGAATGGCCTGTGAGGGGAAATGGTATATAGACTGATTATTTCCTTTTGCCTAAGTGAAATAACTAACATAGAATGGATTTCAATTGTTACCGTAGCTTTTCCTTTTATTTTATTTACATTTCTGTGACATGGCTACGCAAGTATGTATCCTATCTCATATTTCTTTTCAGTTTTGGTCTTCTGGTTGAATATGGTTTTAACACAACTTTATTAAATCCGTTCACCTGATATGATGTGCTAAATGCTAAAAATTGCACTTAAAAGAGCTATAGTTGCTATGCATAATTATGATACATTGCTATACAATTGGACAAGACGTATTGCACTAAACGTGAATTAGTATTAGCAGCAAGCTGCCTTGAAGAATTACCATGTATATAAATATCGATCCCAAATTTTCCCTTTTGGTCAACTCAGTCGTAAATTCTATTAAAAGTTGGACCAACAATCATGAAGAACATTAAATTTTGGTACGTTACAAAGCAATAAGTTAACAATGGTTTTTCGTATTTAGTCATGGATCCAGGAGGGTGTTTCTGAACTGACTAATGTAGCAGAGCTTCACATCATAGTGAGGGCACTCAGAGTTGCTCACCATAATAGTATTAGGAGGGCATTTCTCTGTGACCTTTTTTGAATCAGCATTATTGGGAAATGCCCTCCAGGCCTACATCCAGTGCTACGATAACTCCGCCAGCCCATGTAATTTATTATTTGAGTGCTGATCAAATCAAGCGCTACAAGGGCCCACTGTCCTTTTATTCTTATGTTAGTTGTCTGGTTAAAAATAATGATAGCCAAAACTGTTGAGATGACATACGAAATAGTTAAATTTATTAGGAGCCTAACATTCTACAATTCCCACAGAAATAAGACCATTCACCTTTCCATTTGCATCAGGCTTCAGAATATCGTCTGACTCCATGGTGTTAATGAAGGCTGATGTAGGCTCAATTTGAGGCTCACCTAAGTATGGATAGAGTATGATAGAGGTCTTGTAAGTTAGTATGGCTTGTCAACTTAGGATTTTATAAGGTAGGCCTAATAATTGGATGTGTTGAAAGTTAGACCCAAATACGGAAAATGAATCCTCAACTTAAGGTTTTATAACTTAGGCCAAAGACTTTTCGGTGAAGGACTTGTAACTTAAGCAAAGGACATATTAGATGTTGATCCTGCAAGTTCAGCATGAATAAGGAACGTCAGATGAAGGCCCTCAGTGTTAGACTATAAGTAGGGATCAAAAGATAGAGGGAGATTTTTTCAACTTAGACCTTGGTATGAATCGATGGAGGTCTTCCTAGTTAGGCTTGAGTACATGCTTCCTTAGCCCAAATAACCCTACTGCCCTGCGTCTAGGACACATGAGTGACATTATGAAAAGAGGTCTATACCCACAAATATAATTAATGGATATGGAGGAAAATGTTGCATCCTATATAGTTCTAGGCCCAAGGCTTCCAAAAATGCTCCATGATATAGGTACTTCTATGACATTACACACAATGTCATGTTCCAAAACACCTCTTTGATTTAAGATTGTAAGAACATCATTTTCTGGCTGTTTTATAGCTATGATGAAAAAGAATCGAAAACCATAAGGCTTTATGTGACCCTTAAAGGTTTGACAGATTAATGTTAATATTCCCAGTATTGCACTTAACGTTCTAGTGAATCAGAGCCTGGCCAGGGAATATACTGAATGAGAACATAGAATTAATAGATGTCTTGATAAAACTGTGCATATGGGAGAGTTGACAGGACCCTGACAACGTGGTGAATGTTTAATGGCGAATGATACCTATCTATGATTGGTGCCTATCTATGACGGTGTGTGGAGAGTGAGTGGGTGTTGACCTTGGTGATGTTTCCTTGTCCCCATATGGGCTAACAAAAGAGCACAGGGTGCAGTTTTATGACATCCTGGGATCCCAACCCCAGCGATCTTAGTGTAGGCACATATCATAAGACCTGGCTGGTCTACCCTATGTAATGCAGTGGTTGCAGGCCTGTCCAGAATAGCTAGTCCTGGGATCACTTCACTATTCCATTTCCACCACTAAGATCACTGCGATCTTAGTGAAAGAACTGCATAGTGGTTTCACCTGAGAACAAGAGCACTTACAGGGAACACTCCTGATCTAAAGAGTGAATAGCCTGCTGCATACATAAAGAGGGGAGGGAGGACGTTTGCTGAGTGTCCTTGAGGGCTCTTAGGGCTACTCATGCGTTAAATGCACTGTAAGGTAATTCTTCCCTTCTCTCTCTTTGTCCTGGTGGGAGGGCACAATGCTTCTAATAGGCAAGCATAAATCATACATTCATGGGAACAACTCTTGAATACTGTACGGGGGTCAACTGCACCCTATGCTCTTTTGTTAGCCCATATGGGGACGGGGAACAATGGTACAAGCACTCTTGTGAAGAAGAGTGACTCCACAGCTATTCCTTTATTTTGGGACTCTTACCCCTGTGCCTAGTCAGTTCTTCTTGGAATAGTGTAGGAGGGCTGAGGCTAAGATCGATGCGATCTTAGTGCTGGCTAGGATATGTGAACCCAGTCAACTCTTAAGATCGCTTAATAGGATAAGGCTGATTTATTCCTAAGATCGCTGGGGTCGTGATCCCAGGATGTTTTGAATTAAGCTCCAGGATGATGAGTCGAATCAACCATCATTAACACATATAGACAACAGCACATATTATTGATGCATAATGTTAGTCGTGCGTCTCTTGAGATACTCCTCAGTGGTGAACAATTAGAGTGAACCTTTGTCTATAATATATCTACAGCATGACAGTGTTACACAATGTCATTAAGTGCTGAGAGGTGTGGATAGTGTTATGCTGTGTCATGATAGTGCAAGCTTTAACCAGCAGGAGCTGGCAGTTTTCTGGCAGTCTGCCTTGTTCAGCAAACACACTGCTGAAATAGAAAAAAAAATATAGCACTTAATCATCATGCACAACGAGTTGGGGCACAGTATTAAAAAAAGAATGTTATTGGATGTAAACAAATGCTTGTGGACAAAGTGGAATTTGGAACTTTTTGCAGATGTTTTTGAACAAAACCTGGTGGACATAATGGAATTTGGGCATTATTGTGGACAATTTGGTACTAAACCCAGTGGATGAAATGGAGTTTGCAGACATTTTAGAACAAAACCTTGCAGACACAATATAATTTTTGCGGACATTTTGGAACAAGAGCTGGTGGATAGAATGGAATCCAGACACTTTGGACATTTTGGAACAAAAACTGGTGGACAAAATGGAATTTTGATTTTTTTGCGGATGTTTCAGAACAAAAGTTGGGAGACACAATGGAATTTGGACATTTTTGTGGATATTTTGGAACAAGAGCTGGTGGACAAAATGGAATTTGGAACTTTTCATGGACGTTTTGGAACAAAAACTGGTGGACACAATGGAAATAGTAAATTTTGGCAGACATTCCAGAACAGAACATGGTGGACACAACGGAATTAAGGATCTGGCGGATACATTGGAATGGGTGGACATAGTGGAACCCAACAGTTGTTGGTGCATTAGAGTGCATAAGAGGATGTTATAATGTAGAACAGTACTACATTGTTCAACACTGTATAACAGCAGGCCTTATATTACTAAACTGGTCAGCCAATTCTCAAGCAGGTCCCAGGGTACAGCTGATATCCAAGGCATTATGCATTATGTGCATATATGTGTATTACCAGCCCTCGAAGTATTAAATCCTGATGTTGATGTCCTGTTTCAAGCTGTTCCCAGATGAGGAGTTGCCCATGGAGTGCCAAGTGTTAGAGTACAGCTGTCTGAAGCAGTATGACTCCATCCTCCCTGGTAGTGTACCCACCCCATTTTGTCTGGACACTAAGCACAGTGTGAGTAAGTATACTACTGTGTTAACACTTTAGCCCTTAATAAAATTATAGTGCAATAATGCATCATGCCCAAGGATTTGTCATCATGGTGCATTTATACAGCCACAACGCCTTATACATTCATGCATGATCCTTATGCTTGGTTCACTCCTAGCCCTCCAATCACAGATGGGGGACTCAAGTATGTTGTGTACCTCCAAAATGACTTTGTAATAAATGATGAGCAGGACTTTGACACATCACAAACTCACATTACCCCTATTATATATACAGCCAGGTTTCCATATATCAGCCTTCAAAACGCCAGCTGCCTCGGTCAGCCTGTACATAACTCTCTGAACAGATTTGTTAATGACCATATAGTTCTATTTTATCTCTGTTTCAGAACATCAGCCAATTCAGAAGGTGGCCGGTATATTGAGACTTGACTGTAATCAGTGGGAAATTGGGACCTTGGTCAGACAATAGATGCTAAGAAGTACACTGTGGTGAGGCTAACTTATGAGCAACAAAACGTCTTTTCTGTGTTTTTTTCCTTCTTTTTCTTTAGATGTAAAAATAATTTCTTTGCCAAAATGGGTGAATTGTCATTGGATCTCTGTTCATAATCTGTTACAGTTGTCATGCAGGACATGAGTGGATGGGAGTTGCTCCAAGACCAGCTGATCCGGCAGCATGTGGACCAGGCTGTGGCCACTCACCTAGGACATATACTGGGACGGGTGCACACCGAGACCTCCCAGTACACCGTCACTAAGGAGCAGTGGCAACAACTACTCACTTCTGGATTTTTTAGATGTGTATCTTAGACCTATATATGTTGATGTGTCATGGTGGTCATTGTGTTATGGTGGGTCAAAGGCATTCGCAAGGGAAGAGTCATTTATTACTAGATGGAGAAGAGGCTAAGGAGATTTCTTTACTCTCTAATATTGCCCCACATCACCAAATGTGAACTTTTGCATGGTATACATTTGTGAGATCAATGATATTGCTACCCATGGAGTGATATAAGCCAAGTGGTTTTAAAACTGTGGTTTTATTTTCCATATTTCAGGCAGCCTGAATTAAAGGTCTTTGACCTAGCAGTGTTGTTTGAACGTCCATTTGTAGAGACTGACCCAATAATAGAGGTTCCAGATATTATGCCAAAGGAGTATCGTACCTGTGTGAGAAAGATTCAGGAGTTGGGGCTGGATGTAAAACTACAGACACTGTTTAATGCTGAGATCTGTCTAGTATATGAAGACTGTCATCATGGGCAAGTCTTTGTCAAGGATGGGCATGCAGCAGTAAGCCTCCACATAGACATAAACAGATCTAGGATGGCTATTTAGTGCCATAAAGCACTTGCTATTAATTTTCAGTCCACACTGTGAGAAAGAAAAGCCAATGACTTTAAAAGCAGTCACCAACAAAAATCATATGAATGACCCTAGAAAACATGTCATAGTTGCAGGTTTCACATACCAGACTTCTTATGACCAGTCTTCCCTATATATCCCAGGCATGGCTTCAGTCCTCCTGAGTTCAAGTGTACTTATATACCTGTTTGGCTCATATGCAGATGTGGGGTAAGAATAATGAAATGCTTCTCTTAGATCTCCTATATTCCCCACAGTATTTTGAATGAAAAAACAACAGGCATACCTGCTTATTTATAATGCAGAATGGCAGCTTATATAAGCAGGGACTGCCATTGTTGATAAAAAAGGATATAATCCATTATTGCCTGTGTTTGCTCAACTCCCAGATCAGAACTTTGGAAAATAAATCTGATTCTGTGTCCAATTGATTAAGTTCATTGTCAAATATGGAAAGGACACATCTTAATATCTCTCCTTTGTTTGGATATAGCTATTCTGGTTGAAATGTAAAATTAAAATTACCATGATCATAATCTATAGAGAAAAATAGGGAAATAACCTTTCATTACTATTTCTTTTGCATTTTTATCAACATATACTTAATTTAGTGTATTTTATATGGTTTCTTTGCCTCCCTCATGGTGAGAATTCATAATTTATTAACTCTTTTCCATCAACTATTTTGCATATTCAGCCCTACTATTAATTACACTCATGTGGCAAAATAATAAATTTGGTATCATCGGAAAACCCTTCACTGAGACAATATTCTTACTCACTCAATGTTGACAAAATGAGTATGATTTGAGACTCAGCCTGATCCTTGGATGATACTCAGGCAAAGCCAGAGTATCACCCCAAGATCTGCCTCAGGATCTGTCTGAATATCATCCAAGGGTCAGGCTGAGTCTCAAATCATACTCATTTTGGTGACATTGCCTGAGTCTGGATCTAGACTCAAGTGAGTAAGAATATATTCTCAGTGTTGATATAGTGAGCCTTCTAGAATCAAAATCATCTATATGTGGCTTTTATGGCTGGTTGACATATATCATATTGGGGGATTCACTTTCTTATGCATATCAGATTCAGGACTGATGAATAAGCACACTTAGCATTCTTAATAACACTTTGATTTATTGGAGGTCCTATATCTAGCATGGAATGAAAATGGAACAAGAGATTTTGCTCCCACCCTTATTGGGCCTGACATGATTAGAGTAGAGCTATTTGAGGCCCAGAGGCAGCTGAAATTACCTCCCTCTATATGAAGGATAGAATTATGTCATTGGTAAAAACAACTTTTCTCCTATTCCATTGCCCATTTTCAAGAAGGAGATGACACACCAATACCAAATTGTCATCATTCTTCAGGGTAAAAATAGTATTTTTCTGATGAAACAAGCAAATCCAGACCTCTAGCTCATTCTGCCTGGACAATATTTGATTTGGAAGTCGACTCTAAAGTTGAGGGTTTTTTTTAGAAAATAATGGTCAACCCCTCGTGAGTATTAGGATGCAAACCTGAGGAACTAATGGGAGCTGGATGCTATAATTTCACATATGTTCATCTAGTATATATATCCTTGATGTCTGCGAACCACAGAAACTCTACTAACTTTTAAGTAGTATTAGTGGAGGTAAAATCAACCAAAACTGCATGGTAAAGAAAAATCATCCACTTGTAACTGGGTCATGTTGGGAAAGTTCTGAAAATCTGTCTATTTATAACAGATTGACCCTCTCTCAATTTTCAGCTACAACTGCATACCCAAAACAGGTTCTACTTTTGATTTAGAGCAATAACCAAATAAAAAAAAAGTTTGTTTCCAACCATAAACAAATTTTTCATGATTTTTCAACCTGTCCCGAGAAACAATCTCCAGTGATATAGCATATTACCAAAATGAATTATAAATGAAAATGATGCCTGTGGTGATGTCAGGTTCAGAGGTAGGGCCGATTTTTTTCCTGTTCAATAGACCTCTATAAGGACACCATTGATGGTGGCTATGTTCAACAAAATCAGACCATTTCAACCACTGAGGCCTCATCAGATATCAAACCGCTTTAGAAAAGAACCTGGCTGACTATATGGAATTGGTGGACATTACTGAAGAAATTTTGGTGGACAGAATGGCATCTGAACATTTGCATACAAAATGGAATTAGCGGACGTTTTGGAACAAAACATTGTGGACAAAATGGAATTTGAGGACATTTTGGAACAAATGCTTGCGGAAAAAGTGGAATTTGGAACTTTTTGCGGACGTTTTGTAACAAAACCTGGTGGACACAATAGAATCTGGGCATTTTTGTGGATAATTTGGAACTAAACCCCATGGACGAAGTGGACTTTGGAACTGTTTGTGGACATTTTGGAACAAAACCTAGGGTCACAATGGAATTTGGACATTTTTTGCGGACATTTTGGAACAAGAGCTGGTGGATAGAATGGAATCTGGACACTTTTGGTGGACATATTGAACCAAAAACTGGTGGACAAAAAGGAATTTTGAACGTTTTGAAGCTACTTATATGCGCGCATATAAGTGGTGATAAATGGGCAGTAGCAGTTCCCAATGTATTACCAGATGTCACCACTTCCATTCAGGTGTTATGTAACAGGTTCCTTCACTGGTGGCCTTTGTAGTCGGCCATATTGCCTAGCCCCAGGAAGGACCACCGGTCTCACATTGGAGATTTTTTTTTCAAATTCCCAGTCATCATGACTAAATGCGTGGCCTGTGATACTTCCTACCATGGTAACGCGGCCAAATTGTGGGGTGACCAATCCGAAGTGCCCAAATCGTGGGGTGACCAATCCGGGGAAACGTTATTCTCCGGAGGATTCGGAAAAATTACCTGGTTCCGTGGATTCAGCCGAGTGTGATGAGCAGGAGGCCACGGAGGCCAGGCAGAGCGACCGGCCGCCCCAGGGGAAGGACGGTCAACATGGTGAGCTTGGCAGCCTTGGGGAGGATTCTACACAAAATGATTTATTGCATCAGATTGAACTTGAAAAGGCCAAAAAGGAATTTTGAACGTTTTGCGGATGTTTTGGAAGAAAACCTGGCAGACTTAATGGAATTTTGACATTTTGTGGATATTTTCGAACAAGAGCTGGTGGACACAATGGAATTTTGACGCTTTTGGTGGACATTTTGGAACAAGAGCTGGTTGACAAAATGGAATTTGGAACTTTTTGTGGATGTTTTGGAACAAAAACTAATGGACACAATGGAATAAGTGACATTTCAGAACAAAACATGTTGGACGGAACGGGTAGGTATGTTTAACTACCTTCTATAGCCATCTTTTCTGCCCTTTGCCAGACACGGCATTTTTCTTTCTTTTGCTGTTGCTAAGCAACCAAGGGGACCTTGAGAAATGTCACTTAGACCAGCAGAACCTCCAGTGTCTGTTTACTTGGGATAGGTATGGCCAAATATATCATATTGTAACTTCAAATACTGTGGCTATGGCTGCTTCGGGCTAATGAACTATTGGAGAATAATTGACAGCTCTGACCTCAGGTCATCTTGTGAGCTGAGGTCAAAGGTTACAATCATCTTTCTATCAGCCTCTTACGTCTATACATTTGGTTATTTGGAATCAAAGATGCATAAAAATACCTCCTCTTTGGCTCTGAACAGCAATGGAGAACAATGGGGAACATCTTTTTTTGAGGCGTGCAGTATCACTCAAACCGAATGGACCAGTTAACTATAAACACTTGGTTTTATAAATGAGTCTTTGTTGCCACTCAAAACCAGAGAATAACAATCTATAAGAACAGAGATTCCCTCAGAATTGTGATAATTTGAAAACTGCAGTGTAATGCCTTTGTCTATGACCACATGTTCAGTATCTATGATAACCCTGCTACTCTCCTTTCCCACACAACTACAATGTATACTTCCATTGTGACGGTGCATAAACCAAACTCACAGCGGCCACAAACATATAAGAAGGTAGAAGTATTTATTATTGACCTATGGAATAATTTTCTTCATCCACTGCAGACTTTATAGTGGGAATTACATAACAACTAGACCTCATCATGCTGACTGTTTTCAGTGCTTATCTCTCCAGGTAACAGATAAAGCAATAAATGCATGGGGACTCCACATAGGATCCTACTACCCGTGAATATATCGGGTGATGCAGGACATGGGTTTTTGCTCAGTGATAATATTTTCGAGACAGGACTTTTCAAAATCGACATGTGACGAAGGGACCCTCCCCCAATCAAATGTTCTATTTAATGGTCTTTATTGGACACTGGGAGGTTCGGCCAAGGACCCTGAGGCTTATGAGGGTACAACTGGAGGACCTACGACTGCCCTCTATGATTGGAACGTAATGTAGTCTTACAGGTCCGACCTGGACAGTTCAAATCGCAGCATATTAAGAAATGCTATATGCTGCTTGCACAGTGTCAACATACAGGGTCAGGTCAGGTAAGGGGCCGTCCATAAATTACGTGACACCTTTTTTGGTCATTTTTAACACCCACACACCCACCCCCTGTCACACCTATAGTCACACATCAGCCAACACCCCCCTCGAAAATTATGTCACTTGGCTGGACCCCCCCCCCCCCTTCAGCCATACTATTGACTCAGCTCAGCTTCCAATAATGATATCTTATCTGAATCTTATTAGAACTTGAGTAACAGGGATATAGGGATAAAATAAAACCTAACTTGACTATGGATGGGGGTTTAGTAGTTGATTGGTGCCCAACTCGCTGTATTGTGAGTTCGACAGCAGTGACAAGGGTTTAGGGCACAGCCCCCAAATTTTGCCTCTACCATTCCAGTATTGACCTTCTAGCTAACATATTAACCTTTGTTTCCTATTAAAATTAATTTTTGAAAATGTGATATCACACAATCCTTGACACCCCCCTACCCCCTGTCACACTTTGTCACAATTGGAAAATACCCCACCCCCACCCCATCCTGTGTGACATAATTCATGGACGGCCCCTCAGGGCTGTGTGGATGTACATCTAGGCCGCAACCTAGAATGACAGAATGTATACAGAGTGTAAGTTGTATGTAGAGTTATCACCAAATTTTGTATAAAATCTACCATAAACGCTCTTGTATTGGCTCTGGCTCTGGTGTGTGGCTGATGCATAAGTGCGGCTTATATATGTGGGAGTTTATGGTTTTCCACTATCTACAATCACTCAGGTCAAGCCAGCAGTATCTACCGATAATCAGCTAGCCTGAACAGCCAATATAACTTATAATATCACACAAAGATAACATCAGTCACCCGGGATCAGTCTGCTCAGTAGGACCTTGGAGACAGGTATATAGAGCCATAAACTGTTACTATAAAATCACGATGGACAAGAGAATGAACCCATTGGAACTAATTGTGAATGTGGCCCGGGAAAACCCAGCAGTTGTAGCTCTACAGGTAAGTGTTATACAACATGATATCCAACCAGTGGGGCATTGCACAACAAATTAGCATTGTTGTAAAATGCCCTACAGATTACCACTGCCCATTAATTGAATAGCAAAACGATGTATTAACAAGAATACATATGACTTGAACTAAAAAGAAAGATGGCAAAAGACTATAGAAAAAATTATAGCATGTTGATTATGTATACATTACTGTTATACATTATCGTGAATGGCACTGATAGAGGTAGACTTGATCTTAGTCTTAGCTCTACAAAATACACTTCTTTTTCTTTTGTTTATTTGACTTGGTAAGTTTTGCAAACTTGTATTAATAACATCAAAAATGTTTGCATTACAGTATTCAAAATACTTTTTGACATGAAAAAATGTCTTTTACAAATGTTTTCACCCAAAACTTTTCAATATTGTCAATGGACCATTCTGGGTATTATTAATATTTTTCATATTTACTAATTTCTTCGCCATATAAAGCCTAGGCTCTGCTCAAGCCCTTAGTATAAAAGGCAGCTTGACCAGCTCCCAATCATCTATTCTTAGATCATCTCTCCCAACTTACACCTTACACCTATACCTAGAACCTACGACAGGTTGAGCTATAGGATCGGAGGCAGAGCTTGGATATTGGTGGGTGTTATCATTGTTACCACCTTTATGAAACACTCATGTCAGCTATGCAATAAAAGGATCAAATGAACTTCTCTGGATTCCGTGTATATTCACTTCACCACTTGTAACCGTCCGTTGACAATATGTTCCCAAATGTTACCAATACTCTTTGCTAACTACACCTTCTTCTTTCTATATAATAGTTTATCCGTGATGACCCTGATGGTATCAACTATGAGCTACTAGAGGGAGGTGCTGCAAATTATGTTTACAAAGTTACGTCAAAAGACAAGCAGTCATCTGTGGTCATTAAATATGGTGAGACGAAATTGAGAGTGAGTTTCGACCCGTTGCACTTTACCTTGAATTGAAACATTTCAAGAAAATTAATATTACCTTTTTATGCGTAATTATTTTACACTTCTTCTTCATTTTCGATATTTCTCCCTGAAGTGTTTGTCAGTTGGGGAAATGGGTTATTTTCTACAATGTTCTATCGATCTGCAAATGACTACTGAATACTGTAAACCCAAAAGCTATTATGTAGACCATTTAAGATCCTAGTCACGAACCACCCTAAACTCAGGCTGTAGCCTATAGATGCAGTTTCAAGTTCAAATCTACATAACAGCACTAAAGCAGCCAATGTTTAAGCCCCAGGTAACACCTTTTTTATATTCGGTGCTGCTGCTTTTAGATATGTGGGTGTGACTTACATGCAAGGTTTTACAGTAGTTACTGCATCTTTTTGCTAGTGCCTGTCCATGATAACCAGGTCTTAAGCCATATATATGTATATGTATGGGCTGCATAGTGCATTAAAGCATCATACCCATCGGTCATGTGTGCAGAATGAAGACATCAGGCATTATGCATTAATGCATCATCAGTATAAGGTGTTCATCCTGATGTTGACATTCTGTTTCAAGCTGTTCCCAGATGAGGAGTTATCCATGGAGCGCCAGCAGTTAGAGTACAGCTGTCTGAAGCAGTATCACTCCATCCTCCCTGGTAGTGTACCTACCCCATTTTGTCTGGACACTAAGCACAGTGTCAGTAAGTATACTACTGTGTTAACACTTTAACCCTTTAAAGCTTCAATAGTGCATTAATGATTCATGCCCATTCGTCACCATGGTCCACAAATACAGCCCTTGTGAGTTATACATACATGAACAATGTTGACAATATTCAACATTGGCTTGATATTCAACATATACTCCTAGGGGGCACTTCAATCAGAGAAGGGGAACCTCAGTAAGTCATGGACCGCCAAAATGATCTTATGATCAAATGTATTGCACTCCCACGCCTTATAAACTAACATTACACCTATATAATCAGTGGAATGGGTAAAGTGCCCACTTGGCTTAAAAACGTTGTTTTTTTTTAATGTTTAAAGTACGTTTTTCCTGGTTTCCTTATTGGTTTATTTGGTTGAAGATTGGTTGAAAAAACGTTTAAAAACGTTTTTTGCCAAGTGGGTGGGTGCCTTAGTCAGAAATAAACCATTAATACATTTTTCTTATGTAAATACTACATGAGTGTGCATTAGCTCCCTGAAACCATTATCTTGGCGCTGCCTCATGAAATACAGCTCAAGGCTAACTCATCAGGAAATAGTCAGTCAATTTTTGTGAACCTTAATTTATAACCTGGGTACTTTGAATGTTACAGTTGTAATGCAGGACATGAGCGGGTGGGAAGTGCTCCATGACCAGCTGAAGCAGCAGCATGTGGACCAGGCTGTGGCCACCCACCTAGGACACCTACTAGGACAGGTGCACACCAAGACCTCCCAGTACACTGTCACTACGGAGCAGTGGCAACAACTACTCACTGACTTTAGGTCACCCCTATTTGTTTGTTTTGTTTTTGTTTTTTGTTTTTTTCAAATTTAACTATTGTATGTCATATTGTGGATTAGAGAAATTATCAAGGGATGGGACATTTATCAGTAGATGGGGGTAACTTGATGGATTTCCTTCCTCTTTTGTCACACCATGCCATGTGAATCTTTGCATAGTTCAAATTTACAAAATGACCCCCATAACCACCAAGAAATTCCCACAGGTGGAAATAAATGATTCATCCCTACAAGAGATACCAGGAGAGAACTGTGGTAGTGTGAGTGCAAATGTTAGTGGTACCAAAACTATAATGACTTGACATAGCAGATATGATTGAGATGGTTACATCATTGTGATATCAGTCAAATAGTTTCAAATCTGCCTTTATTAATTTCCCACATTTCAGGCAGCCTGAATTAAAGGCCTTTGACCTTGCAGTGTTGTATGAGCGTCCATTTGTAGAGACTGACCCAATAACAGAGGTACCAGATGCTATGTTAGAGGAATATCGTGCTTGTGTGAGAGAGGTTAGGGAGATGGGGCTGGACAAAAAACTTAAGCTGCTGTTTAACGCTGAGATCTGCCTGGTACATGGAGACTGTCATCATGGGGCAGTCTTTGTCAAGGATGCACATGCAGTGGTAGGCCTCCCCATTGACATATGCAGAACTAGGATGGTTATTCATTACCATAGGGTCCTGATCAGGATGGTTATGAGAACATTGCGATAATATATTTTTACTGTATACATGATAAAATGCTTCCGACAGATCTCATGAATTCCACAAAGAATTTCAGATAAGAAACAACTTAATCATGATCTAAAATGGCAGCTCATATTAGCAGGGACTGCCATTGTTAAAAAAAAAAACAAGATGATATGATCTACTATCTCCTCTATTGGCTCAAGTCGCAGGATATTTAAAAAGAAGACTGAATCTGTCCCCAGTTGACTCAGTTCAGTACTAAGTATTGAAAGCAAGCATCTCAATATCTGTCTCTTTCCCTTTGTTTGCAGCTATTTGACTTTGAGTTGGCCTTTATTGGGCACCCTGCGCTACATGTTGCCTTCCTGCTAGCAGGCTATATGAGCAAAGCCTTCATGAACAAAACTCTCAGAGAAACCACTTCCACAGAAAAAACATCAGACAGACATTGCCAGTTTAATGTAAAGTGCATCAAGGCAATCAATAATTTGTGTAAGTACTGACACCCATTCTGACAGCTTCTATCATTGCTTATATTACCAGTTTGAAGTTTCAACACTGTTTATTGGCTTCTCGAAACACTTAGACATAAGTTATTACAACAAGTCGCCAAGTGGGATAATTGATACAGTAGTTATACACAGGTTCAATTGAGTCATAATTGAAGTTACCAGGCTAAGTAATGGCAGCATAGTATAGACATTACTGAAGCTGGTGCTCAAGAGATAAGCACTGGCAACAAAAATAACTATGGGTAGGTATTAGCTGACCCCTAAGAATGCAAAAAGAAGGAAATTCATCGATCCTAAATGTATTCCACCAGAACACTGTAGCTAATTAGGAATATTGTATAGCCTTTTTTTCTTCGTCTTGCAGTAAATGCTTATGGTGAAGTGTCCAACAAAGATCTCATCAGTGAGACCTTCTACTCTGAGCTGACTCTATTTGTTGGTGGTATCATTTTTATGAGGTGAGTAAAGACTCCACTCTACTTCTTGTCTCAACTTTTGTCCAAGTTGATAAGGCCAAACCAAACATTTCATCCCAAAAAGTCAAGCTGTTTTCTTAATTCGTATGTTCCCAATCTAAAGCAGCTGGCCCTTCACCAGTCCAACAGAAAGGAGGAGGAACCGTATCTTTAGGTCAAGATACCTCAAAAATGCCAAAGAATCACTAGATTTAAAAGAAAAATAAAAGGTCAGGCATATTTAGCTAGGTAGGATGGAGTAGCCTGAGACACTTCTTTTTTTATCTATGCCCCTGCTAATGATGCAGGATGATTACGTGCTACTTTTTCAATTTCAGCTGTGTATATCCTGGACAAAACAGACTGCCAGAAGACTGGCGACTCCTGCTGGATAAAGCCCGCACCATAATGACACAGCACAACACTATCCACACCTCTCAGCACTTCATAGCATTGTGTGAAACTGTCATGTTGTAGATATTGTAATGGAAATGTATGGACAGCTCTCTCCGATTAATCCCAAAATAAATACCAGAGGCAAGTTGATTTAACGGGACGTTTCTCTATTGACTTTGGTTCCCGGGCTTGGGTTCATCAAGAGTACTATCATCAGTTTAATCAGTTTCACTCCCAACGTTTTTCCTATAGCTGGGCTGGCGAATCCCCATGAGTATGTCTGAACAGCTCCACAGCTCAAGCCCAACTGGCTGCCTGATTTTTTTTTTTAAAGTGATTTAAAGCCCCCCAAGCGCGAAGCTTTGGAGGGGACAGGTGTTTTAGTCGGAGTAGACCATCACACCGAACAAAAAATAAAAAAAACCTGTAGAAGGAGAAAAAGTAGGATGGGGTGTTGGTTTGGAGTTTGTGTGGTAAGAAGAAAATGTGGGAAATTTGGAATTTGGTTGGAGTTTGTTATATATTTTATTAAGGTGGTAATATGAGTTTTTCTAATTTGGGTAATTTGGAATAAGGCATCCATGTGGGACTTTAGCGTGTAGCTGACATGGCAGGCCTTTGATAACCCAGTTTGCAGCACTGGGGTTTCTGGGAGATGGGCCTAAAGTCTGTTACCGAATTTTTCAGCCAACAATTTAGAAAGGCTACGCCCGAAGGCGTTGATGCATTTGCCATTACTGTCCTGACCCCATAAGTCGTCATTCACATTGTGATTGATTGGACAGCCCCTGGTAAGCAGCAGAGCTTCTTTGAACTGCTTCTGCTGTGTCCAACGGGTGTCCAGGATCAGTGGCACCAATTTGAGCATCTGATTCTGTGGGGCGTGCAAGTTGGCAATCTTACCGACTGCCTTGGTGGCTGCGGGGATTGGCAAGTACATAATGCGGCTGGCAACGTCAAGGAAGCCAAATGCCATGCACTTCTTTGCAAAATTCCAAAGAATGGGTTTTTTGTGGCAATCTAAACCAAGTTCAGAAGAATGAGCTTTTTGTGGTAATCTTAACCTTGATTACCAAATGTAGAAGCTTCAACCCGGCAAGCGGATGGTTCACACGCAGACAGTTCATGCCTACGGGCGCCCCTTTTGAACCGTCCGGTTTCAGTTCCTAGGGTTTTCCCCCTTCCAGCCGGGGTGGCTAGGTTGCTTAGCAACCCCGTTAGAACAGTCCTCTTTTTCCAAATTTGTGTTATTATGCTATGGGACTGTGTGTCGGGTTTTGTAGAGGTACTGATCACAATATATGTACCAAAAATGGGTTAGACGTTAGAAAAAGAATTGAAAATCACTCCATTCCTTACCCGCTCACTATGATGCAAGGCCCTGCTAGAAAGTCAGGGATCGCGCAAGAGTGGTTATGCACTGGAGTAGTGTGTTTCTCACTTCTCACCCACATGTGTTAGTTTTTTTGTGGGGATACCGTGTTTGGTACTTAATAGGGGGGGGGGACTTAGTATTGTAAGTCTTCATTTAGGTTATAGAAACTGACCAGGGGGGGTAACTCTGGTCCGCAACAAGTTTGACCATAGCAGCAGCACGATGGCTAATGAGTGGGATGTGTTTGGTTTTGTTTATAATGTCTATGAGGGGTTCATAAATGTACTTGCAGGACGTTAGAATGTGTGGCATACTGAACTGTTTGTCCCCGCAGTAGCAGTGTGTATACCAAGGTATATCTGCCCACCTTCTATGCCCCAGCCTAAACCGTGTGGCCACATATTGGACCTTGGGAGTGAGGTTGCGTGGGGGGGTAAGGGTGCACACTAATCTGTACCATTTGTTGGATCTGGAGATTGGGGCTAGTGCTCTTTCTTTAGTTTCGAGTCCCAAAGTTGTTTGGAATATTTTAGAATTTTGCTGTTGGCTTGTGTCCAGGAAAGAATAGGGGCGGGTTGGAAAATTTCTGGTTGTTCAGTGGCTTCTTTTGCGGCTTTATCCGCTAAATCATTGCCTTTTACCCCACAGCAGTGCAGGAGGGGCGTAGTCAACTAGTGATCTAACTGCAGCTACGTATAATGCTCTAAAATTTCAGTTGGATGCACCATTAGCCTTCAAGTGGTTGTGTGTATTGATAGATATGAAGGGATTAGACAAGATGATACATATTGGATCTGGGCATTGTCATAAAACAAAGTGACCGCCCCTTTATTAATAAGAAAGAAAAAAAAACCCAACAAAACTCACACAACACTAGCAGGCCCCATACCGGTGGCAGTGTTGTTCTTCTGCTGAAGAGGTGAATGGCTGCTGACATTGAACTACAGTGGGGTCAGCTTAGACAGGTGCTGCCCTCTTACAATCAATACTCGAACCAATTGATGAATTGCTTCTACACATTGATAGATATGAAGGGATTAGACAAGACGATACATATTGGATCTGGGCATTGTCATAAAACAAAGTGACCGCCAGCATCCTAGATATCGAAATAGACACACCTTTTTTTTTTTTTTTTTATACATTGAAAGAAGCAATAGACTCAGCCATAAACTTATCAGATTTGATCCTGGCACTCATAGGTTTGGCAAGATAAATCAGGGCTGCCAAACTACGCCAGTCTCCAGCTTGTCGTATGTCCTCTAAGGACATACCTATCTGATACATAAAAGCTGCACCAGCCCTGCGCATACTGTGCATACCAGCTCTATCTTGATCTTCACCAATCTGTCGTAGTAAGTCTTTGAAAAACATTAAAAGTTTGTTATAAGATAAAGGAATGCGTTTCCCTTGATTCTCACACATGAATAAATGATCCTCAGGATCCGAAGTTGGAAAATCAAATAGATGTGCCTTCAACATGGATACTGCACATAAAGGAGAGTTTGGTATGGAATTTATAGGAATAACGTGTGTGCGTTGACCAAACTGAATTGTCTTTGTACTAGATACTGATACGTACATTCCCCAGTCTGTGAAGGTGATTGAACTCCTTTTAAGTATGTGTAAGTTTAAAGCGTCATTATTACCGGTAACCACCAAATTTGACTTCCTTAGTAAGGCTCTAAAAGATAAAACTACAGCTGACCACATTGACCTGTGATTTTTGTCTTTTATCAGAACTCTTGTAAACATTTTAAGTAAATGTGAAATGTCCAGTGTCGGTCTTGCTGGTTCTGGATCTCCTAAAAACCGACGTATACCCGACATGGTGATACGAAATTGGAAGTCTCTACGTATCCAAGCTACATCATAACCAAACATGAAATTTAGTGCTAAGACTGCACTCACATAATTATCTATGCTCTTGAAAGTGAGGGTCTCACTCAAATATACAACATATCTACACATCAACTGAAGCATTGTAGGAATAGGAATACAAGATATCAAAATACAAGAGTCAAAAATTTCTTCCATTGGGAAGATCTAGTCTTCCAAGTAGATGGGGCCCATGCTCGAGCCTTCATATCTGCCGCTTTCTTATCCAAACTCCTTATCAAGGAAGTCCTCTCTGCAACATAAGTTCAATGGAAGAATGGGTTTAATAACCATAGACATTCTTGATAAATAATCTGCTACAGAGTTGTCTACACCTGGCAAATGTATGGCCTTTAAATGGCAGTTGGCAAGAACACACTCCCAGAAAATCAAACGTAGAATAGGCATTGAAGTGTCGTTTGCACTTTTCCCTTTATTCAGGGCACAGACTACTTGCGTATTATCAGTTTGACACTCAACAGTACAGTCCCTCCAAGCCTCTCCCCAGCGTTGTACCGCTTTTAAGATGGGATAGAGCTCCCTAACATTAATATTATTAGGTATTTCCATTTCTGCCGGGTCCTGTACCAAATGTTGATGCTCCTTGGTAACAATGTTTGGTGGCCGTGGTTCCCATGTGCCAGCGATCCAGTCTGTATTATGGACCGCTCCCCAGCCTGAGTTTGAAGCATCCGTGTAGACACAGGCTGTGTTAAGAGCATTGGAAGGTTTCATGATCCTTGCCTCCCCATTGAACCAGTCACTGAAAGATTGCCACCAGTCCAAGTCTTGGAAGAAAGACTTAGTTAGCCTTATGTAGCGCCTACCACCAGTGAATCTTTTTAAATGTGCAATTATCCTATGAGAGAAGATTCTGCCCCCTCGTACCAGCATTGAGCAATGTCCCAAGATACCACATAGCCGTTGTAACTGTTTTTTCGTCGCCTGACGGCGACCTTTAAAGAAGCTCAGTTCAACATGTAGCTTGGTCAGCTTCTCTGAAGGGAGTCTCAATTTCATCTCCATTGTATCTATTTCCACTCCTAGGTAAGTTTGCACACGAGCTGGAGACTTCACTTTATTGTAAGCTATATAAAGGCCTAACTTCCGTAACCAATGGTGTAACATGAGCTGGGCTTTCACACAATCTTCATACGTTGCAGCAGTGATTAACATATCGTCTAAATAATTAATACATTTGTAACCACTTAAATTCATAAATCTGCAGAGACTATCCATTATTCTAGTGAAGATATATGGCGCTGCCCTGCTTCCAAAGCTGAGGAAGTTGTCTACCATATAATAATCCCCACTTTCATCTGACCATTGTAAACCTTGACATTGTCTATCTGCTGGTCTTATCAAGACAGAACGGTAGGCTGCTGAAACATCAGTTACTGCGATATAAGAGCCTTGCTCTAATAATTCACAAACATTGTCCATCGACTTATAACTAAAGTGCTCAAAAGTTGACTCCATATAATTATTTATTGAAGCACCCCTAGGCCTACTGGCGTCTGTTATTGGCCGAAATCCGCCTGTCTGTTTGGGAACTGCACCAACAGCGTGGACGCATTTTGGCTTGGAGTCCACTTTTGACAGCTTACCGGTTGACAATTCAGCCAAAATAATGTTGTCAATAGCGTCTTTGGCTAAAATGGCAGCTGATTTATAATTAGCCGTGAGATATTCCTGAATGGGGGCTGCTGGGTCGACTAATTTGAAGCCAAACATCACGCCGTTCAAAAGAAATAAAGAGTCCTTGTCCCAACACGAAGGGCCATAGACTTCGTCGGGACCGCCTGAAAGCATCTCCCGCCAGCCGCAGGGAGATAACTGAGCGTCTATGTTATTAAGGCGGTGACGCTGATAACTCCATAGAGGCAGATAATCTCTATTTGAACTCAATAGTTGCTCAATAGTGTCATAACAAATAACATTGTCAAAATTCGAAGCGTCATTGATAAACACTTCGCTTCGATAACCACCATCTTGTAAATGCACTTGTTGCCGTCCTAAATCCATGTACTCAGCCCTTTCTGCCAACACCGTGCCCACACCCAGCGAAACAGCCGCAGCTGGTGCTTTGCCGGTTGTGGTGTTACTGTATTCTGCTGATCGGCAAGTAACCGATGACGTCATGTTGACATCCGAGGCGCACGTGTCAGAACTGTTTGTAAACATAACCACGTGCTGATCGCCACGTGCTAATGGAACGGAGTCAATAATGCCGCGTCAAACATGAGCGTTGGACTGGCCGCTAGTAGACTGAACTCCCGAACCGAACGTGGAGGTTGGAGCTGCTGATTTTAGTGGGCATGCCTTGATTTTGTGGTCCCCACGGCATACTGCACAAATGTGCGACTTGCTGCATTTAGGAAAATTGCAGTAAGTGAAGTTAAACTTCGCACAAATATCATTAGGGACGTCCACCTTATACTTCTGTTTGCCTTTCTTGTCAGACTGAGATTGTGGAGCTAGCTTTTTCATGAGGGCTTGAAGGGCTTCTTGCACTGCCTTTGTGCCACCTGCATCCAGTTCCTGGTTGAAACTGTTGCTGTCTGACTCCACATAACCACTTAAAGTACCGTTGATAACTTTCTGGGAGACACTGTGTTCATACCTGGCCATTGCTTTGTCAGTATAGGTGCCACTCATAGCTTTAAATAGCACAAACTTCATATGGCTTATGTAGGCTCCTACATCTAATTTTTCATTATTTGACTGATGGATGTATTCTAATACACACGCCATGCCATATGCTAATTCACCCGCTGACATGTCATCATAGTCCTTATCATCTGGTATATAATTATCAGGACAGAGTGGATGGCGTGAGCGTTTGCGTTTACTAGCTGTTGACAAGTACTGAAGGCCAGAAAGCAAATCTACACCCTTACCAAGCTGTGAAAGTGGAGAGGTGTTGCCCAAGGCGCCTAATGCTCCTAGGCCTAAGCCAGCTGTGCCTAGCCCGGCAATGAGTGTAGCCAAGCCGCCACCAGCCATGCCTGTCGGGTCCTCCGTTCCTGGTGAACCAGTGGGGGAGGGGGTACTACCTGAAGCTCCGGCTGCGCCAGCCATGGCTTTCCTAATCCGTTGCTCCTCTGCATCGTTCTCCAACTTGAGTTGAGCTAGCTCTGCTGCTAAATCCGAAGTTTTCTTTTGCTCTGCCAGCTGCTGTTTACGCCGATGCTGACGATCTAGTTCCTTCTCTATATCCTCTTGAGTAGTACCCATGGCTCCTTGTTCCTTTCCTTCTTCACTGTCAGAAGTATCTAGGTCACCCACCGGCTGTAGATTACCTGATGTAATGTTCTTACACCTCTTGCCCCAAGGACCAAAATGGCGCAGTCCACACCCTGTCCTGCAAAGTCTGGTCATTCTTGCTTGGTGAGAATCTGGTTCTAGCCTTCCCAAGGATGAAGCATGTAAAGCCAACACTCTGTTAAGGTCCTCTACACCTCCTATGCCCTCAGCCATAGCAAAAACCAACAAAACTCACACAACACTAGCAGGCCCCATACCGGTGGCAGTGTTGTTCTTCTGCTGAAGAGGTGAATGGCTGCTGACATTGAACTACAGTGGGGTCAGCTTAGACAGGTGCTGCCCTCTTACAATCAATACTCGAACCAATTGATGAATTGCTTCTACACCTAAAGTGAGAGTGACTTCAGGGGGAGGTAGGAAGTATCTCATGATTTTTGTTTTGCTAGCTGATATTTTGAGACCCAGCTGGGCACATTTCCTAGCCAGATGGTCAAGTGGGTTTTGGGTTTTTTCGCAAATTTTGTTTCGTGCTGTTACTATCATGGCTATGTCATCTGCGTAAGAGATGAACCTGGTGTGGGGGAGGTTAAAAAAGGTCATGTATTTCTTCTAGGATTCCCCCCTGGGGAACCCCATTTTGTAGGGGTAGGTTGTTTGAGTAGGTTCCTTGGAAAGCTACGATGGCCGTCCTACTGATGAGGTATTCCTCTATGTACGCTAACACTTTGCCTTTTACTCCTCTTTTTGCTAAAGAACTTAGAAGTACAGTGTGGTCTACTAGCTCAAAGGCCTTTTCAAGGTCGAGGTAGGTGAACATTATTTCTTTGGCCTCAGAAACATGATTGAGTTTGGCCAAGTAGCAGTGTTGGGCTGATCTGTAGGTTCTAAATCCAAATTGCTCCTCCGGGGAAGCAACTTAGAGGTCGTTTGGAGCAGGATGATAGGTCTTTTGGCATTTGACCCAGGTTTAGGAATAAGGATGATGTGACCCTTTTTCCAATCCTGTGGCATGGTGGTAGATTGGTAGACGCCGTCTAATGTTCTAGTGAGTATAAAGCGGTTGGGTTGATTAAGGTTTTTCAGTACCTGTACTGGACCTGGGGCTTTGTTTTTAGTGTTACCTAAATCTATATTAACCTCATGGATTGTGATGTTGCTGTCTAATTCCCCTAAGCCGGGTGTGTGGGTGGCCTCCCTGATAGCTCTAAGCCTCTCAGGCTTGAGCTTTTCAAGGATGCATAGGTGTCCGAGTGGAAGATTAGTTTTTTTAGTTCTGTTAGTGAACTCTAGGGCCAGCTTCTCAGCTTCCTTCTCTGGTTCAGGGAGAAGGGGTTGAGGAGTTTTCCCCTTGAGGATGCTGACTTTTTGCCACATGACATTAAGTGAGGTGTGGTCATTCATTTCAGAGATCCAAATGTTCCAGATTCTGTCTCTTTCTCTGACCTAATAAATTTGTGTATTTTTAATGTTGGTTTGGAAGATCAAGAAGTTTCACTCAGTTCTAAATTTGTTGAAGGTTCAATGTGATATATTAACTAGCCTGGATGCTTTTTTACATAGAGCTGTGTTAAACCACCACCTTTTGTTGGATTTGTGATTGGGGGTAGATTTTGGGATGGCTTTGGCCATAGCATAGTCTAGAGCTGTTTTGAACACTTCATAGGTGGGGTTTATCTTATTTGTAATTACATTTTGAAATACCTCATTAAAAAGGTCCCAGTTGGCTCTTTTGAGATTGAATCTGGGTTCAGGTTTGGGGGGGGGGGTTACTTGCTTTTCCTCAAGGGTAGTGACAAAGGCATAGTGGTCAGACATTAACCTCAAATTTACTCTTATCAGCAAGATCAGAGGTGAGTATGCTGAGATCCATGGAGTAACCACTTTTTCTAGTAGGTTCTCTGTTATTTATAACGAAAAGGGTGTCTGTTTCAAAGATTGCATTAATCAGTGCAATACCATCCACTCTGTTGGTGTTTAACCTCCCCCACATTTCGTGATGGCAGTTAAAGTCTCCTACAAAGAGGTGCTTTGTGGGGCTTTTTGTTAAGAACTTCTTGAAATTGACTGCCTTCTCATCACTTGAGTGGTATATATTAGTTACAGTGATGGTCTGTTCAAGGAGCATTAAAGCCACAGTGATAGTTTCTATATGGGTTTCGAGGCGAGGAGATCTGACTCTTTTAGATTTTATGGAATTTCTGACAAGAGTGGTGATGCCTCTGGTACCTACCCTTTTTATAGTATGAGTACGCAACAAATCCTCAGAATTTTTCACTGCCTGGGCTGTGGCTAGCGTCTCCTGTAAACAGACGACGCCTATATCATTCTGATGAACATAAGGAATGAGTGTCTCTTTTCTTATGTCAAAAGAAAAAATGTTCCAGGATAAAACCCTTAGATTACTAAAGTCCCTTCTGGTTGTATTTTCCATTATGTTTCTACTGTGTTGAGTTGCATGCTAATTTAGAAGAAAGATGAAGACCTGTGAGTTCCACCAGTTGCTGTGGCTGGGGGGATAGTTCCACCAGGAGCTATGTCCCTGTGCCATTCTTTCTGTGATACTTTTTTGAGCGAGGTGCATTTGCTTCATGGCTTTAGCTAATTCGAGGTTGGTAGGTTCCTCCTGTACTGGAGGGTTTTGATTGAGAGACTGAATTTCGATTTGTCTTTTGAGTGTCTCGACTTGCTCCTTAAGGGAGGGTTCTTTTACTTGCTTTGGTGCGGGAGCAACTTTTTTTAGATTTTGAAGTTCTACTTTTAGCAGGGCAACCTGTTGGGTGAGGCTTGGTTTTTTTCCTGTTTAGGTTTGGGATTTTTTAGTTCATTTAGTTCAGCTTGGAGCTATCCCAATTGATCGGCTAGAGTAGACTTGCCAGGGTTAGTGTTAGTATTCTTATCATTATACCCTTTGAGATTTTGAGTCCTTGCTGACTAGCTTTCTGGCTCTCAAATTCTCCTTATACTTGTGATTCTTCTCATGGTTCTTACCCTTGGTGGGGGGCTGAGAGGATTCGCTCTGGGGTGGATCAGCTTTCTTATTGGTAGGGGGGTCAGGGCTGGGGTTGTCCTGCTTCTGGGAAGGGGGGTGTTTTGTTATCAGCAGAGCAGGCAGGTAGAGAAGGCTGTAGGCATTTCTCAATGTCTTTGGGGGCAGATTTCCTAACCTTAGCTGAGAATTTGTCCCCATGGGAGGCTTTTACATTCTCAGAGAATTTGATTGAGAATAGTGATTTAGGTGGCTGTGCATGTTTGCCATTAAGTAGAGGAAATGCTTCTTCATTTGGTACGACAGGCGGAGAAGATTTGGCCTGTGGTGGTTTTTTGACAGTTTTGGTCAGGTTAGGCCTGAGATTGATGTCCGAATCTTTTTTGGATTTCTGATTTTTGGCATAGCCTGGATGGTATGAGGGATTGAGAGCTACAAAGTTTCTAGTATATAAGGGGTAGCATCGGTCAGTGGCAGAATGGTCACCCTCGCAGTTGAAACAGAGGGGGTGTTTGTTGTGCCTGACTGAGCATTTGTCTGTGGAGTGGGCCCCTGCACACCAATTACATCTGGCTGCGTTGGTACATTCCTCCGCAATGTGATTGAGTTCACAACAGTTCTGACAGTGGGCAGGCCTCCAGGGGGCAGGCCTGATATGCAAAACTCCCTGTACAGTTTGAATTCTGTCAGTGGAAATGACTCTTCTGGATAGGACGATTTGTTCCTTCTTATACAGTGGGGGAACGAAGTTCTTTCCACTGAGATTAGGTAGACATCAGAACGTTTGAAGTCCCTGAGGGATAGGGGTCAGCCAGTTTGGGTGAGTACTACATAGGGGTATACACCTTTTCTAGGCCAGTCTTTGACTTTGTTGGTGGGTTGAGGGATGGTTTTTTTTTTTTTTTAGGGGGGGAGGGGGGGGCCAGGGATTTCTATCTCAACTGGTTTGGTTCCCTTGCTGGGAGACTCCTCAGAGAGGGGTACAGCAGGGATCCTACCTTGGAAGGTTCAATTGCCATTGGCCTTCATAGAGAAGAAGAGTCCTGACTCTTCACAGGCAAGTGCCAGGTTACCGTGGGTCCTAATGGCTCTGACTTCGGCCAGCTCTACTATGTCGGGTTTCCTATTGTGAACAATTTCAGCCTCCTTAAGACCCAGCAGGGGATCTTTTGGATGGAACACCGAAAGGAAGTACCGGGGGGTAGAGTCGGCTTTTTTTACTGGGAGGTTTAGGGATGTCCTCATGTTTCCCATCTACCGAGGTGCCCTGGGCAAGGGGGGTGGGGTCTGCATTTGGCTCAGTGGTAGGTTTTTTTCTTTTTTGGCTCGGGGGTTGGGTTTTTCTTTTCTGGTACTTCCCCTGTGCCCGAGGGCTTGGGGGAGGGTGTGGTGGGAGATTCCTCCACCTGCTGTGTCGGTTTTACTGATTTGCCCTTGTCACCAGGGGGTGCAGGAGTTGTCTTGGCAGAGCTAGGACCCGCCCCCGGATTGGGGGTGGGGGGGGGGCTGAGCAGACGCAGGGGGGGCAGGGGGGTAGGAAGAGGGGAGAGAACCTCTGGGACGCCCCGGGAAGGAGCGGGTATGTGTGGGGAGAGTTACTTAGGTTGGCCAGCCCCCGCACATGTCGTGGGGTGTAGACCATGGGGTTGACTAGCATGAGGGGGGGACTTTCCATTCCCCTGCCATGCGTTTGTTGCTAGCTTCAACAAAATGCCGAGCATTTTGGCTCAAGAACCCGAGTTTAGTGGTGTAGAACGTTTTTTCAGTGTCTTTTTTCTTTTTAGAGTTGGCCCCATACATCTCCCAGAGACGATTGGCGTGGTGAAAGATTTCTTTCAGGGTAGTGCGAATTTCTTCAAATACCTGAGCTACTACATGGTTAGCATGGTAGGCTTCTCTGATAAATAGACAGAAGGTCATGATGGCCCCTGCCCTATGCTTACCATCTTTCTATCTTGTCTGCCTGGCAACACTGTATTTTGAATAGAAATCATGTTATCTTTCTTTAATAAATTACTGTAGTTGATTGAACAGACCTGCCATACAAGATTTCTTGATATAGAGTCAATGGTCTTCAATAATGCACAATGGTATATTGTAAATTGTAATTCTTATATAGTGCATGCTGGCTGTTGATTGGTCTATCATGTTGCCCATCTCAAAGTTTCAAAAGCAATTGGCAAGTCTTACCACACTGCCACCTCAGGTTCCAAAGGCAATTGGCACGTCTATACGGCCTTATACAATAAACAATTGATATGTAGTCATCCTGTCCACATCCTTTTTCAATGCCGACCAGCCCTAAGGCTGCATTTATGCATCGTGACGACCGATGGGCATGATGCTTTAATGCATAAGCAGTCTTTAAGACTATAATGCATGCTCTAGGCAGTTTATGAAGTAAAACACCAAGATCAATTTCTGATTTATCATGTGAAGCATATAGCTCTTTATTTTGCTGAATCTTTCGTTTTACATGGACGTATAACACGGTCATTGATATAATGGTTAGTGGAAAACTACAGGTAAATGTGCTCATCCTTCTGTTCCACCATGCTCATGTACCCGTCCACTATTTTCCGGTCATTAGAATTCGTGGTGGCAGAGCCATGGGAAATGTCCCTTGCATTATTTCAGGCTGAACCTATAGAATAGGTGAAATTTATCAGAATTTTCACAGCTCATCCCCCACACTTTTTCAGCTGCTCTGCCAATCCTATGAATAATGCGTAGACATCTATGATTTATATATTGATATACGGTATAAATCAGTCCAGCTGTCGACTGACTGGATAGTTGATTGGTTAGCTTCTATTCTTGGACATCAAGGCGGTCAAGTATGACTACTGCTTATGAAGTGAAACATGCGAGCAATCACATCGAGGACACGCTATATAGTCATCACTTTTGTATTATACATACATATATGTGTATGATATATTCTGCATATCATGAAGTGTTGGGCTCACTCAGTAATGCCACTAAGTACAAATTGTGTTATGGGTGACAAGGAGGTGTTATACATGCAATCAATTATAATCTGAACTTGTACTGTGAATAATTAGGCCACACTAAAAAATATAAGTTGGTCTATGGATCAAGCGGTCCATTTTTTCTCTTTGGATTTTGCTAACTTCATTCTCTGAGGGTTAGCTCTTTGTTTGTAATGTTTGACATGTTCATCTATATGTTAGATTGAATATGTGGCAATGTGTCAAAAATCCATAGATTAACTTATGTTTTTTGTGTGGCCTTATCAACCTTTTGATGGCCGCACCATAGCTCCTACAGCATATGAGTAATTTTCCAGCACTGCCTTGGGACACTAGTGCATCATGCTGGCATTACAGGAGTGTATCAAGCCCGCATGATGCATGAATGCAGTTATCTTGCACTGCATCATGCATCATGACAACCTGGGATATTGTCGGATTAAAGCACAGAGCGGCCTTAAAGGATAACCGTAATCTCCCGCGTATAAGGCGCACCTAGAGTTTTGGAAAATTTTCAAAAAAATGAAAAATTTATAACTTTGGTCCTACTGAATGAATTTTCAAAAAACCTATGGGTAGCTTGGGCCAACTTGGACCCTCCTGGGCCCCATTTTGTCCTATTATGACCAAGGGGGCATGTAAGATATCAAAAGAAAGGTCTTGGTGTCTTGTGGATACAATGAGAACTAAAAACCCCTGTATAAGACGCGCCTTATACGTGGGAGATTACGGTACATACAAACCGTCACCTTTCTGATCTTATATCCATGTATAAGTAAGTGGAGTAAAGGAGATAATGCAGAAAATCTGGCCGTACAATGTTACACCCTGCCACCAAAAGTGTGGAAAACTAAGTTATCCATGTATATATATATATATATATATATATATATATATATATATATATATATATATATATATATATATATGTCCGTGACAATAACTTGATACCCAACCAACCCCTCCCTCGTAATCAGCAATCGACATGCCATGAGTGTAACTACAACAACGCTCCAGCATCCACGGGACTTTTTGTGATGGCGCTTGACACAGATAAGTCTCCAACTACAACAAAGTTCCTTCCATGATCCGTCCACACTAAAAGATCTACATCACTTTCCACGTAAGCTCGTCAGCTGTACAACACTCGCAATCCAATCCAGTGACCAGCAATTCTGGACTTGCCCACTCACGCTCTCGCTCACAACGTTAATTCATCTACGTTAATGTTTATCGCTATGTACAGTAGGCTCAACCCAAGCAGTGACATGCAGGTATAATGGTATCCTACCCCATGTAATGAAAAGAATATGATGTGTACAATCTTTACAATCACTCTGCGAAAAGGAAATTTTATAGATCACCCCATAGTACATATGAGTTTCAAACACCAAACACCGAACAAATGTAATGTATGTGTCGCAATGTTGGTTTTCATAATCACTTTTGTTGGGTTTCTATTCTTGATGGCGTTACAAGTAAGCGAAATTATGCATGTCTATAACCTCTCAGTTGATGCTAGTACATCGGAGAAACCATCATAATATATGTACAACACCAACAGCATGTCATATTCAGGGCCCACTGAATACGACACTGTAATTAAATACACGCTACTAGACAACAGAAACGACAAACTTTGTAAACAGATGTAAAGAATATCTATTGCTACATACACGATTTACTCGGCCACACGCTCATGGGCAATGTGGCATCACTAGGTATTGTACATGTATATTTGTACTCGTTATCGCTTCTCGAACTGCAGTTTGCATCAAATTAACGCTAATGCCTCACCACTCTCTTTTTTATTAAATGTACCGCACTGGGGTAATTAGCCTTTTAAGGGTGTCTTATGCATCAACCTTTTCTCATAACAAAAAGATCCGAAAGATAAACGGATGGTAATTACTGCGAATACGGCTTACTCATAGTATGTGTAAGTACAATCAAATGCTGTAACAAGAAAGTAGAACAAATTTTTTACTCAAAGCTTCTTTATACAATCAATTCACACAAAATGCATATCCGTACGTCATACGCCCACTTCGCATTTTTGGAAAGAGTGCGAAACACTGACCTCCCCTTTCTGTCTCCCTCTTTACCCTAATCATACCCTATCAGTGCTTATCATGTCTTCTGGGATAAATAGTATATACTAAGAGAAAACAGCTAAAGTAAAGTGTGTACTGGAAAGTTCATATCAAGTCAATGATTGATGTATAGTTTTATACAAAGTACCCGATTCTACATATATGACCGCATCTAGATACCACAGATCTCCATGCTAGATATTGATTACCATATTGAGAGATAAATCACCACCCACAGAGTGTTACTATAGAGTTTGTAGAATACAGCATGTGTCCTAATCTTAAGTGACAGGAGGCGATACAGGACAGCGTTAGTTATCACGGTGATGCGGATTTAGTGGCGCGTTTCGTACCAGTCATGTGTTACAGGCATAGATTCAGTTCCACCTCTCCTGATATCCACCTCTACCCTGTTCATGCGGTTGTGGTGACCTAAACATTTAAGCAGTGAATCGCGTTAAATGCATCACAAATGAGAATGAATCTGAGACGCATGATGCGTCCATAAAGCGTTATCACCATACGGTGCCAGTCTGTGCTATAAGTTACACTATATATATATATATATATATATATATATATATATATATATATATATATATATATATATATATATATTTAAAGTACCCATGTGTTATTTATATCACATTGTAGGTTTAATGGCGCGCCTGGTGCCAGTCGTTGTCGTCGCTACTAACCAGTTCCTGTACCACTTTCTGTACGTCCTGCTTATGTTTCTGCAGGAGTTGCTGGTTTAGTTCACGGTTAGCGAAACCCATCTCTACCAGCTGCTGCATGGGGCTACTCGGGGCTTCAGACGCTGTCGCTGCGGGCTCGGCCACTGACTGGGGCAGAGGGGTAGGCTCAGGGGGCGTCCAGGTGGGCTGAGGTGGGGTCCAGGTCTGCTGGGGAGGGGTCCAGGTCTCCTTGGGCATGGTGAAGTCCTGTTTAGGAGGCGTCCACTTCTGCTGGGGCGGCTTCCAGTTGGACTTAGGTGGCACATACTGAAAGAACAGCATGTTAAATCAGACAATATACATTGTGAGACACTCAACTGGGAGGTAAGCTTAGGTAGTTTGAGAACTAAGTAGCTTACGCAACATGAGCCAGATCTAAAAAAGGAATCTTGTATCAAATTTGAAATTTGAGGCAAGCTGATGCGGTAACTGGTGCAAATACCTAGATGCCTGGATTTCAATTGCCAAAAGCAAGGTGTCCAAAGTAGCAAGGCACATATTGTCAATTTCACCTCAGTACTTTGTGTATAAGGCGACCTCGCATATAAGATGCACCAAGATTTTGCAAGAAAGCTATAAGGCACTGCTGTGGGTTGATTTTGAACAATTTGATACTAATTTGATGTATTACGTAAATCCCCACCTATAATAATGCACGCTGACTTCATGGAATATTGTATAATCCCCATCTTACGAGGTATTACGGTTTATCTGATATGGTGTATAAAGGGTAGAAAAGCTCACCTGGTTGTTGGCCTGTAGAGTGTGGAATACATCCTTAGCGGTGGTATAAGCTGTGGCTGCAGCCTGGGAGGCCACTCCCAGAGCGGCTGTCATCAGGCTCGATGCCAGCACCGTGGGGCTGAAACAACATGAGGTGTTTTATATCGACACTGTTATGTAAGATACATCTTAGGCTCATGCTAGTAAACTCTATACAAGAAAAAAAAAGACTGAGCCCCCAAACTGAACAGCCTTTATTTTTGGAAAATGACAATGAATGTGAGGGGGTGAGTCTAGGAGAATCCCCCAGGAAAAAAATAGAAAATCTCGATACCAAATGGTGCATTCTAAAGTTTTTTTGAGGATGGCTGATTCTCCCAGTTCAATATTTTTAGAGTATAAATTTCAAATAAATATTTTCTTTTCATACCGAAAAAAAATCTAAGTATCTCTCCTTTTTTTATGTCTCTGATTTGGTGGTTTACTAATATCCATCTGTGCCTACCTAGGTGGAGTGCCTGGCTGTGATGAGGTCGGTGTGCGTTGTGTAACAGGGATCTCTACACTGGTTCTCTCTGCTGTCTTCTTGTCCTCTGTCTTCTTGTCTTCCTGTGTGTCAGCATCCAGGGTGATGGGGTTGGCAGCCGTAGCTCCCTCCTCGTCCTGTGTCAGGTCTACGACTGGTTCGCTCACAGCAGGGCCTGGGGCCGGGGCCTGCAGTGTTAGGGTCTCTGAACTACTCTCTGGGGTGGTCGGCACGCTGTTAGCATTCTCATCTGTTAGGATCTCGATCGGGGCGTCCTGTGCACTGGTCTGAGAGGGCACCTCGGCCATCACCACCGGGGTCTCTGAGTTAGCTACAGTGGCACTCTCTGCTCCCCCAGCCTCCTTCACACCTACCCATGGGTATTCAAACATAGATCTGTTGTTAGTGGGCAAATCTAATAAACTCTTAAAGAAAACACCTACCGACTCTTTAGAACGTAACAATCCTGATTTTTTAAGACCCACCTATCCCCCTATCACTCTTCACCTTGGGTCGGTTTCACACTAAGGCCATGCCTTACATGCAAAGTAACTATGAAGAATTATTTCATAATGTGAGCACCTAGAAAGGTACAAGAGGACCCTTTCATACTCCTTGCCTTAATAATAAAACTCACCCTCTGCTGGGGGCATTTCAAAGGCTAGTAGGCTGACATCGTCCAGGGTGTCCTCTTTGGTCATGTCGACCAGCTCCATGCTGTTCTTGTCATCGTTAGACAGTGTGTCGGGAACCAGCGATGGTGCGTCACGACTCTTGGAGGCCGTCAGGATGTCATCCACTGTCTTCTTAACTTCCTCTGTTGCAATAAAATGCTTTTATTTTAGATCCAGCTTATACATTTGAATCATGTTAAAGGCTAAGGCACAAAATGTGTCCTGCTGTTGGGTTATTGCTTAAGGGAAAATCTTTATATTTTAAAGGTAGAGCAATTTACATTTTAACCGTTTAATGCGTGAAGGCCACATGATACCTCAAAATTCATGTTTCTCTCTTAGTATGATGCACCAAAAGGCATATTACCCTACATTAGAGACCTCTAAAAGGTTAAAACTTAAAACACTAATGCTTACCACGTGTTAGGACGATACTGGTGGTGGACGTAGACAGGGGCCGGCTGGGGTTGAAGCAGTCCGGGAGGGGAACAATGTAAAAGTCACTCTCGCTGTCATCGTTAGAGTCCTCGCTACATGTGCTGATCGTCTCCAGGTCGTCAAGGTGGTCTGTAGAATGACATACATGTATTTTCATTTTTGAGGCTATCAAAAACTGTCAGTATTAGAATTATTGTAAAAGTCTATAAAAAAATCTGAAAGGCAGGCCCTATCGTAAAACCTTGAGAATAGGCCGCACCCCCTTCTGTTACAGCATCTAGCAAAAAGTGACACTACATTTGGCTATTTAGATCTGGGTAAAGTGAGGCCATACCTTGTCTGAGTCCTAGTTTGGCAATACGTTCTTGTACAAGCTCAGTCATGTGGGAGGTGCTCTCCTCGGATGACTCGGACACAACCTCTACGCTGCTACTGGTAGACAGGTGGCGCTCCTGTCCCTCCTCCAACTCACGGGTCGGGCTTTTAGGTGGGGTCATAGCTGTACCGACAAACATATCGCAGGTTAAAAACATGTTGATTCTTTGACATGAATGAAGAGTGACTAAAGGGATCTCACTTGTCTTATCTGAGTATTTAATAACCAGTTGAAATGTCAAGATTGAGTCTCTTAAATACACACAGGTCCTTTGGTTTGGTTAATTTTACCTCCACTTATACTACCATTATCTCCCGCGTATAAGGCGCAGCCCGCATATAAGGCGCACCTAGACTTTTGAAAAATTCTCAAAAAAATGAAAGATTCATAACTTTGGTTCTACTGAATGAATTTTTTAAAATTCAAAGACCTATGTGTAACTTGGGCCCCATAGACCCCCTGGGCCCCCATATATCCTATTATGGCTAAGGGGGCATATAACATATCAAAAGAAAGGTCTTAGAGTCCCCCTTGTTGTTGCAATGAGAACTAAAACCCCCCGTATAAGACGCGCCTTATACGTGGGAGATTACGGTACTTAAAAGTTAGCAGAGTTACTGTGTTTGTTTGGACACTAAGTCTAAGAAAGAAAGACACAGGTTCACCTATTTTTTGCTATATCTTACACAAAGGGCCTATTAATTATAATGCTGCTAGCATACTCAAACTCTACATACCCATAGGTGTGTTGGTTGGGGTGGCTGTCTGTGACACTTTAGGTGTGTTACGGTCACGGATATCCAACATCTCAAACGACAGAATGTCCTGTGCACTAAGAAGGTCTACCTCAGCGGCAGACTTCTCCTTTGGTGTGGCGGCAGGCTTCTGTTCCTCAGACTGGGCAGCTGGCTCATTTGTAGTGGCAGCTGAGGCCATCATGTCCTCCACCATGAGTTCATCGTCCTCCTCCTGATTTCTTCTTACGGTCTCCTCAATTTTCTCGGGTTCTGTCACTTTGGGCTCAGTTACCACAGGTTCTGTTACCTCTGATTCTGTTACCTCGGGTTCCGTCTTTATCTCAGGGAGGAGGACAACAGTGGCGGCTGGTTCATCACAGACTATAATACCCTGCTCGGGCTGCACTGTGTTTGCGTCTTCATCCATGCATGGCCGTACTACAATGATGCTGCACCACACGCGGTGCCCGAAACGTGCATTCTTGTGGGACATACGCCAGTGGCTCTGGTACACACCTGATAATTCGGGTAGGAATATGGGTGAAATAGATATATATTATTTACATTACTTGGAAGGGACAGGGGTGAATACATGTATATTACTTGGAACATTCTATGAAAGATATTTTTCACTTGCAAGGAGGTGGTTGGAATTTCAGTGACTGGAAGCCTAGGCCTGTAGCTTAAGAAATCTATTACATATATCCGAAATATCAGTTTCTTTTAATTCATCTGTGCAAATTTAACATTTTGGAAGAGTAGTAATGACTAAAAATACATACCAGGCTCAGTGGGCGTGATGAGCTGAACACTTACAGTACATGTCTCATTTGGAGCAGTGGGCGGCACCTCCACCTCTGACGTTACGAAAGGGATGTTACCCCACATTAATGACAGCTGTAATGCAAACAGAGTATTAATTAACTCTTTAGTGTGGCAGAGTATATAGCATTCATTGTTACATCGAATCAGCACAAACTGTAAGTCTTTAAATGATGTTTGTGAAACTGGATGGTTTCTCTGTGCATAAATCAGAGCTCGTAAACACTGATGTCCCCTATGTCATGTATAAGATGCTATGCTGACTGTATAAGGCACACTAGTGGTCAATCCTCTCATATTAGCCATAACCCATACCTGGGGTGTTATGGTACTTTATGTAAATACCGGGTATACGAGTGTTGAAGCAATTTATATTGCAGGTAACTCGGAAAGGTTCATACCAACGAGGGGTGAAGCGATTTGAATTGCACGTAACTCTGACAAGTGCTTAAATAATAACTGAGGCCTGAAAAGGAATCATAAAATTACCAAACCTTCACCAAGAGGTTAAATCCCCAACAACAGCAAAATATCGAAAATTTTGTGATGTCGGGAGTCAGGTGGAAGTGTTGTGACAGTGTCAAACACTTCTCTGCCCCCTATAAAAAAGTTAACAATAAGAGTGATAATGTGACCATTCATGAAAAACACCTCAGTCCTCCCTGCTAAATAATGAGCCACAGTGGGTGACAGGATGTAGCTGACATCAGCACTGTTCTATAGAGGTGGTGGCTCCTAGTGAGAAATGAGTGAACTAGGCAGACTGAAGGGTTGTAGCTGGCTCATATTTTATCAGGGTAGGACACAGGATGTACTTAACATAGGTGGACCAAGTATCAGAAAATCTCTCCCCTTTCAAAATATCTTATCTATCGCTATATATTCATGTAATATTATGTGTTAGAGTAATGCTATTATACACAGTTATATGCTGCTATATTCAAGTGGAATAAACCAAGAAGAAAACACTATGGTATAGAATATTCATTTCCCATTACCCCCTAGCTGGAAACACCTCAGTTCCCCCTGCTAAATAATGAACAATGAGACCATCACCCTGTTTAAAAACGGCGGGAAACCTGACACCCTAAGCTGACACCTCAATAGAAAAGCATTGAGAGCACAAAAGATGTTGCTCCCATTTTGAGATGACCTATTTTTTTAAAACCTTAATATCAGAAAGATAAGAACCAGATAACAGGTAACAATTACACCTCTATGTTCCTGAATATGTACACTATTTTATGATAGGTTTCATTTTGCTTCATATTTAAGCATTTTCCGCATTTTCATGTTATTTGAGGTTGAAGGGAACAGTCCCATCTCTGAAACAGGCAATTTAGTTCTTAAAGTGTCACCCTGCCCCCACCTGTCTCTAAAAACTCGGAAAAGTAAACTTTCCGAGTTAATAATCCGCAGTCCATACATAGGGTATTATGATAATTGATGTGAATATGTACCTTGGTGTTTTTGTCCCAGCTGCAGAGACCTGTGTTCTTCATAACCCATCGTTTTGTGATGTGACGGTCAGGCACTACGCGGGACCCGTCAGGGAAGTTCTCATCCTCCATAAACTCTGCATCCAAACGTCTAAAAAATAAGAGGGCAAATATACATCATTACATTACCATACTTCTATCCATCAAACAAGTATAAAGGTGTGCTAGAATTAAAATGTACTGGTAAAAGGGACCTTGCAATAAGATTCCCTTCTCGCAGATCCAGTTTAATAAATATCAACTTTGTTCAAATACTTGATTATATTACAAATACACAAAAACTTACTCGCACCCTTTAACATGAGGGATGTCTAGTTTCTCCTTCTTGCTGGGGGTGTCCCGGTGCACCTCATGTCTACGTTTTAGTTTCTCCTCTCGGCGTTTCTGCTTCTCCTCATGCTTCTCGCCCCGTTTGCGGTGCTTCTCGTGTTTGCGGAGGATCTTCTCCTCCAGCCTGTTGTTAATCCCACAAAGAACAACCAAGTCGTATGTTAGATATATGTAAAGTAGACTGAGTTTTTACCCATTTAGGTACTGTATAGCGCATTAAAGATTTAGGGTACCGGAGATACTTTTGTTGTTATGAATACAGCTCTGGCGCATCTCCTCCTGACACCTGCATTCAGTTAGTGGTCAGTCGGGAGAGGTTTTGAGAAGATCGGACATAAGAGATAAGATAAGGGTCCAATTGATTTGTTTTAGATTTTCTGTACATTTTTCAATGATATTGTTTCTTTGAGAAATTTCTTTCTCGTTCTCTTGTACCCAGAGGTTTAGAGCCCCAATACCTCTGCTTGCATTACCCTCCCGGCTGGGGAGCTTTCAGATACGACTGACCTATGCCTGCGTTCGTGCATCATGCTGGCCGTTGGGAGTGTATTAACCCCATGGTGTCTGCATGATGCATTAAATGTCAAGTCATATATTGGGTATTACCTCTTCTAATATACAATTCCCAACTTGTAACGAGTGTTGAAGCAATTGAACTCGCAAGTAACTTGGAAAGTACAGGTCTGGCCATTTTGGCAGCAGTGCAGAACACTTACCAACAATTATATAGAGCTGTAGTAGTTGTTGATATTAAGAAATATCCCAAACAAAGAAGAAACATACTCCATACGTATTGTGCACCTGCCATTTTGGATTTTGCCCTCAACTGGCTAGGTGTGTCGTCCTATCCGTAACAAATTTTCTCAAATCATTTCAAATCATTGTTTTTGCATGGATCCATCTTCTTCTTCGTAAATTATAATATATTATGATTTCTTTAACATCCGCCATGTTTGTATCAAAGTGACATGCAGTCGCAATGTTGTAAAAGTTTAACCGCTCGAACGGTTTTTGGCAAAAACATTCCGAGACGAACGCAAATCGTTTCATTGACAATTATGCTACTAGAATGATTTTATTGAGCTGACACCCTAAGCTGACACCTCCATAGAAAAGCATTGAGTGCACAAATCGTCTGCACCCATTTTGAGGAGACATAGTTTTTGAAACCTTAATATCAGAAAGATAAGGACCAGTTAACAGGTAACAATTACACCTCTAGGATCCTGAATATGTACACTCATGACATGTTCCATTTTCTCTCATATTTTAGCATTTTGATGTTATATGAGGGCAAAATGACAGTCCCTTCCATTTTGAGTTCTTAATTTTCACCATGGCACCCACCTGTCTCTCAAAACTTGGAAAAGTAAACGCCTACCTCCTAATATCGTCCTCGGTGGGGTATAGAGGGCGTTTCAGTAGCGGGGCAGGGCGCCCAGTCTTCCTACGTGCTACAGCGATGGCTGGACGGCGTAGTTTGATGAAGACGTGGTTCTGATCGTGTAACTTAGTCTCCATAACAGTAGCCTCGCAACCCTCGCACAGGTCATAGTCGTCACAATTACTGCAGGAATCAAGTTTTTTTTATATATATAGATCTACTTTTTGATCAGGTTTGGTTCTGAGTTCATTAGGTTTTCTCGACTGGCCTAGGGGTTAACTGATTTAATCTCCATGTATTGAGAAGTAGGAATGTTGCTGCCATATCAATTAACTTCTAGTTTACATCTATGATACCGACAAACAAGTCTGGTTATCAGATTCTGATTATCATTTTGACCTTGTGTGATTGATATTCTCCTGCCAGGTTGACATGATTCGGAAATGCAATTTTGCACCATTATTTGCTAAAACGGGTACTTACCCACACTTGTAGCGGACGCCTGTGATGGGCAGGTCACAACTGTCACAGACAATACCATAATGTTGTACTGCTGTAATGGAAGAGCAGTAACACAGTAAGTCAACGACTTCAGTTACAAAACGAGTGGAGTACTGTAAATCCTTATGTATAAGCTGCACCTGCATATCAATAGCACCCTGACTGATGGAGGATGACTGAGACTTATGTTGACAGGGTAACACCTTCAATCACGACAGTTGTTGATACTATAAACCCAAGCTGGGGCCTGACTTTGTACAAACCGCAGAGAGCCGCTTGAATTATATGTACAATACAGAGAGATTATATAGGTAAACAGATCGTATGAAGGAGTGGCAACCTTTACAGACAGACCCACAGTGTAGCTTATAGTGATGAAAGCTGACTGAGCACAAAAACTCACAGAAATGCTCAATTTGACCTTTATAACAATGAGTTATAGGAATGTATAGCTCTTTGGAACCTGAAAATCCCTGAAATAGGGAAAAGACTTCCATCCCTGAGCTTATGCTAAGTCAAAGCCAGCAACTGCGGGTGTGGCTTTATATACTGCCCACCTTGTACGTAAGGCGAATACAATGTGTTTGATTATCCACGTTACCTGGTTGTGCTTGCTGGCCCTGTGCCATGTCAGTGCCGCCGGCTGCTGCTGCCGCTGTTACAGGGTGCTGATGTAGCGCGGCCAGAACCTGACGTACTGTTTTACGCGTCACCAGGGTCGAAATCTCCTCACACACGTCATGCTTAAACTGCCAGAAGATAAAATAGGCTAGGTTTATATTTGATGTCATGTCATATGATTACAACACTGTCATTTCCAACATAAAAATTGTCATTATTTGGATTTCAGTACCACTATACATCTATATTTGGTTTGGGCACTGGATATGGACTGTAGATGACTTGTAAGAAGTCTAATATGGCCTCTAAGCGATTTGAAGATAGTATACACAGATAGGGACCGACCTCCTGCTGGCCTCAGATTGATGTATAAACTGTGGCTTTTATGCAGGAGTGACTGAGTAACAGCTGTTTAACGTCGTTTTGACAGCTAAGGTCATATTCCCAGCAAGAACTATATTACACAATTTCATAGAAAATGTGTCAGTGCCCATGCATATGTGCACCACACACATCAGAGGCTTTATGTGGGAGTATACAGTATGTGTAGTTAAAGTAGAGCTTACTTTGTCCATGTAGGCGTTGAACCAGGCGGGTGGCACCCCCTCTGGTATCGGGTTGTCCTCAGACTTGGTGCTCATCTGACGCGCCATCTCCTCTGCCAGCTGCTTGTACAGATGGTGTGCGTTTCTACCATATGGCGAGCCACCTAATGCCGCACCCATACCCTCATCTCTGTGTACATAACAAATGAAAATACAGGTTGGGAATAATAAATACATGCGCTTTTTCTTAACCCGGGTCTGGGGAACAGACACCCCTCTTCTTTTTGTGAAGCTAGTTTATAAGACATGTACATGTTTCTTTTCATGTGAACAAACTTAATTTCTATTAAAAGTATGATCTTACTTGTTTCTTCACCGCAGCTTGTAAGTGAAGATTTACCATTATAATTTTTCTACCTCCTAGGGATAGTTGGGGCTGGTGTATATTACTATATTAGATATTGTGTACTCACATATATTCCACCTCCCAGTGTTGGCTGGGGTTACCCTGGTAGGTCATGGCGGTGGGAGTCTTGTCCGTGAGCCCGATCACCCAGTTGTAATTATCTGTGCCATTCTGGATACGGTTGCCAACAACCTTCCACTTCTGTGTCTGTTTGTCGGCGCTAAATGGCTGCAGAGTCACCCCGCTCTCTGAAACACAATAAAAAAACACCATCGACACTCCAAATTTATCATTTCATTGTTGAACCTACACCATTAGAATGTTGTGTTTTTGTGTGTGTGTGTGTTTGTGTTATTCATGAAGCAATTTCTTTTTTTATTTCTTAAACATACTATTAGAGTACAATTTTTGTAGTATCTCATGTCCACACACCACATTAGTAGGCACCCCATCCCTAAACTCATGCTAGACTTATAAGGCGCACCTAGAGTCAATTTTTGGCCAGTGTGATGCTGCTCCCGTGTATAAAGTCATAACAAGGCTTACCCTAACTTCGGGTAGACTTTATAAGATGAAGCCTGGTTTTTTTCTAGGGGTTATAAGGTGCACTAAAAGTCTTACCTGTAGCTTCCAAACAGAGCCCACAGAGGTATGACCGAATGGTTCCGGTCTCCTCGTCTTCCACAAACAGCTGGTTCTCACAGCTAAAGTTTGTAACATAGTGACCCTGGCCTGGCTTCTGTTCCCACAGAATGACGCGGGTCCCAGCAGTGCGTCCCCATCCCTCCACATCGAGGACCATCCCAGTGGCAGAGTGCCGCAGGAAGAAGCAACGTGCTGCTGGCAAACTGCAACAGGAGCACACAACATCTACTGTTAAACTTCACCTATAAGACTTACTCACTAATATATTCCGAATAGGTGTTTGAGAGAAATAATTCGGCCTGTAACCCAGAACTTTTTGGACTATAAACGTAATTTTAGTTCAAGAGAGAAAAAAAATACTCGGGTTTCACAATAGTAACAAGCAGCATTTTATCATAATCAGAAATTTGATATGTACTGTTTACTGGTATTCTGTATAATGATATGCATCTAGCAACAAGACACACTATCGCTTTATATATTAAGTTACAGAAGATAAGGTTTTACCTGTCAGGGCTGCTGACCGTGTCTTTATTACTCTCCACACCTTCCATAGCGAACGACTCATCTGATGACGACCCGGAGGATGACGTGGTAGCCATGTCACCACCGCGGGCTGTGATGTCAGTGTTGACGACTGTGACAGGTTTGGCTATACCAGGGTGGGCTGGGCGGCGGGGGGCTGGTTCAGGACGAGGGGGGCTGACCACCGGGTAGGAGGGGGGACAGAAGAGCTTCAGCTGTAGTGTGTTAAGCTGTGAGCTTGCCACCTGGAGAAAAAACAAAACAAGAGACAAACATTTAGTAACATTCATAGATTCATAAATACTGTAATATGTCGTGTAGAGGCTTGTGTTTGATTCTAAAAGATGACAAGCAGTTACACCCCTAGGTCACTCGTGTGGACACCATCCCCAAGGGGAGGGTGATGCTGGCCAATACAGTGGGGCTCTAAACTTTTGGGCAATAAAATAATCTAAATATTTCAAAAGTCCTAAAAAATCAAGATAAGAATTACTGAAAATGAGATAGAAATCAGGGACTATTTCTAGCCTAGAAAGACAGTAGAAGCATTAAAGAGAGCTCTTCTGTTATAATGCAAGTGGATAGAATAGTGACCCAGGGGTCAGTAGTAGGGAGCCCCAAATTTCTAGAAGGCAACCAAGTCTCTATATAGACAAAACTTAAGATCTCTCTTAGAAGTCGATATTGGCACCATTTCAACATGGCTGAGGCCTACAAAAAGGTGTGTGTGTGTTTCAGGTAACATTTCTTTTAGCCACAAAGTGGCAGGGTAAGCCTCTGTTTTGTTTTGATTTGTTCTTTTTTGACGACGAATTTCAAGGATATGGAGACTGCCTATAGTTACTGGAGGAGGGCAGTTGGCAACAGAGCCATTTGAATCATGGTAGTGCTTAGGGTTTGAGGGGTTACTACCCTTGTAAACCGGCAGTGACATGTGCACTAAATGAGTAAAAACGACCTAAAAACTTGTAAACTCTTCAAAATTGAAGAGAAATCTAAGGGGTCAGCTCTGTTTGGCTAGGTGCACTGGGTCGGGTTACCTGAAACATTGTTTGGGGGCCTATTAGATTGGAAACCTCCCAAACAGCTACCCCCCCCCCCCGATCCCAATCAACTTTGGGAACAGCTGCTAATGTATGATACACACGCAAGTACAAATAACACATTCGCATGCATTCATACAGCCCGCTTTAAGCAAAGTATACCGAACATTGCTAGTTTAATGCTATTCTATTAACATAGTAAAAGCCCGTCCACAAGCCACACCCTGATTATGGAAGACTCTACTATAAGCTACAGTAGACGTCTTAAATGGTATCTAGGCAATGGTTTATATGCGGGGCTTTACTGTAGGTAAGTGTTTCACCACAGCCTGTAACCCCCTACTAACTACACACATAACGTTAATACTCACTCTGACAACTCACTCACACACTTAATATTGCACAACCCAACCATGGCTGCCATAATACCTCGTGTATAAGGCGGACCCTGCATATAAGTCACAACCTGAGTTTATTACAGACCTATAGGTGCATCTGGGGTCACATTTTGGAAAATTCAGTACTGTTCTATACTGTAAATCCTCGCTTATAAGGCTCTCCTAACGTATGGGCTTTATGGTAGTGATAGCACAATCATTCTTCGTTTCTTAGGAATGAATTATGGATACAAATTGTTTCTTTTATGCTGCCCCTTCTTTCTAGGCTGATATTCATTATTCATATGAAACAATGTGATTCACCACCACCAGACCAAGACGTTCATAACTTATTGTTCATATTTTTATTTCGATTCTCTCGTATTGAAATCAAGAGACCTGGGCAAGTCTTCAGCATTAGCAGTGACGGCATGTATCTCATTTGCTGCAATACCCCTTATACAACGAGCATCGCACTTTGAAGCCACACCCATGATTTATCAAGGGAACTAGAAGAATGCGCCACAGTCACACCTAACTCGGAAGAGGAGGGGTAGAATGACATCAGCATACAGGCAGGTACTAGCTCCAAGCAGATATTAAGTATTGTAACTTAGGCCACACCAAAAAAAAATAAGTTGGTCTATGGATTTTGGTTTTGAAAAAATGGTGCGAGTGGGCGAAATTTTTCTTCTTTTTTTTAAGAATTTGTTGGCGTCCAATGGATTCCTTGCTGGAAAAGTGAGGCGAGCGAAAAAATTGTATTTAAAAAGAATAATTGCCAAACATCCCAAAGAGAAAACTTGTAGAAAGTGGAGCGAGCGAAATCCGTAGACGAGATTTTTTTCAAAAAAAAAAAAAAAATTTGTATTTCCGAAAATATGGAGAGGGAAATCCATAGACCAACTTATTTTTTTTGGTGTGGCCTTAGTTGTAATGTATTTAATAACTCAACACATCTGCTTGAAGATCTAGTTATTGCCCGCGGTGGTTAACACATGGTCCGAAAGGGTGGGAAAAATGGTTTCCAAAGGTTTCCAAAA
Organism: Acholoe squamosa; assembly: GCA_949317995.1. Lineage (NCBI taxonomy): Eukaryota > Metazoa > Annelida > Polychaeta > Phyllodocida > Polynoidae > Acholoe > Acholoe squamosa. The sequence continues at coordinate 47,030,622 of OX439051.1, read as the reverse complement.
GGAATGTATGTACTTTAACATTGGACACTGAAAGCGTTGCACAGGTTCCACACACCAATTTGTAGTCAGTGATTTATGATAAGATAAGATCTTGCTTCACTAAGCACTTGGAATGTCCATGATCTATACGGCACATGGCTATTGTATTATTGGCCAATGGGAGGCATCCCTGGTATATACTGCGGAGTCGGGGGCTGAAGGTGTTAGTCATAGTGGCGTCGGGGTCTAATGGCGGCCCCCAGCTGATAATGGCTATGTGAGCTATACAACTTAGGCTACACATACAATACTATATTTTATGAAGAAAACACTTTTTTAATGCTTTATTTTGGTAACAATTAGTTTTTTGTGTAATTTTCAGCACCCTCGAAAAGTCTTAATCCATGGTGGTGCCTCTTCCGGGTTAATAATAATAATGATCCTACAGGGCGTGCCTTGGGCCTGATTTGGACCAGTTTAATCAGCAACCAAGGTAGCGGATTGTCCAATGGGCGTGGCCATAACTGAAGCTGGTTCCCAGCTCTTATCACTGATAACAGCTATCTGTCCCCTGAGAGGACCACACTGAATGACTGGGATTATTTCATTGGCTGGAAATTAACCCCGCTAAGTGTGTATAATACCCTGTCAGGTGCATCCTTTAACTTTAGCTGCTTCTACAAGGCGCACTGGGAGTCCATTCCTTAAGCTGCAGCTTATACGCCAGGTATAACACCTGAGGACTGTGATATAATGTGCCAAGTGAGTCACATCACATGACCGTCTCAGCTGCCCAAGTGTCACTCTGCAAATACTGGCTGTGTTCGTAAACCTACACGACTGGTAGGTCAACATTCTAGGACACACTTAGACATGAAATCTCAGTCTCTATGGGACACGAGGCTTGTCTGCCATATCTAAAAAGTGATTTGATCCCAGTTGTTGCTCAAATTGCCTGGCATAGATCTATTATCAAAAAGTAAAACGTAATTTTCACAGGTAATACTTTTGATACACACATTTGTGTAAGCAGGAACTCATTGCAATAAAGATTAGGAAGTATTTAGGGACGATGGTTGGGAACCATCCACACCAGACACTACCTTGGACTCAAATGGCTTGGTTGCCATGCCCACCCACCGGTGATGTCGGTGGTCTCCTCTCCTCTAATTGGTCCAAATTGATCATCAATGGAGTGTCACCAAGGGGACAGGGTCATACCCTGACCTCTACTTCCTGTTAGAGCAGCTTACTCTCCCAGTATAGTAATAAACTCCAAACAGTTATTTAGAGTGACTTTTCCAAAGTAGGTGACTGAATCAAGGTTTCGATCCTTATAGATCTCATCAGGTGTAAAATTCAGGTGTTCCACAAGGCATGTGGCTTTACCATTTTTTTCTTCTATAGTTACAATTTGTAAATATGTGCAAAATTCCACTGATTGGATGTTGGATTTGGAGACAATTGCATTTTAGAAAACATAACAAAATTATTAGGTCATCTTAAATGACTGCTCACCCAGGGGCAAATCTCAATGAGTCCAATGATCATTTGTCAATGGTTCCCAAAGGAAAAATTTGCTGTACTGCAAGAATCTGCAATGGGCAGGAGGGACGCACTCAGTAAAAAAAAAAAAAAAAAAAAAAGATTAGGAAGTTATACAAATTAAACGATTGAGGACAGAATATTATTTGAGCCACGCCCCCATCTCTCAAAGGGTAACATAATTGGTCTTGACTCCCCCCATTCTATAAACATTCTCTGGGCCCAACATCCACTCATTTTAAGACATGTAGAGTTCTGTGCCAAAAGTCTAAAACGTTGTAGGTGGCGGTAGCAGGGGGATGGGGTATTATGGGGAAATGGGCTGAAGTTGGAAGACAGAGGTAAAAAAAAAACTTTTGGATGTATGGATTCATGAATTCATGGGGTAGGAGATACTGTAAAGGTCATTCACCAATACAGTGGCAGTGGAACTTGGGGGCAGGGGGAGGCATATGCCCCCCTTCCCCCAACTTTTCTGTTGGGGGAGGACTATGTTTATGCCCTCCCCCCTCCCAACTTTTTCCAGACAATTGTGACATTTCAGGGCAATACTACTGTGCCCTTATAGCGCCAAAAGTTTCAATCCAATATAATATTTTTATGTTCATAGAACTCCTGAAAATGAAGCAATTTACTTCCAAAATTTCACAATTCTCCAAGGTGGGGTGGGAGAGAAACTTAAATTGAAGGCTCTACGAGAGTAAGATCCACATAGTAAATGTTCCTGAGGGAAAGGTAAGTATAGTCTTTTGGAAAACTGGGGTGACATAGAGAAACCCGGTTTAAAGTTGCTTGGGAATGCAGTCTAGATTTTCAGTTTTTTAGGAGTCTCCATTCTGAGCTTTTTTAAATATCCTTCAAAGGAATCTTCTGACTTTCTTCACTTATCTGAGGGGGATTAAGTAGGATTCATAGAATATGTAATCTCTCTTCAATAATCACCAGAATGCACCTTTTGGCCTCACAATTTTCAAAATCTTACAGGGGGGGGGGATACCCCAATGCCAATGACCTTCCATTACCACTACAATGGGCCTAAATACTTCAATATGGCATATATATATATATATATATAGGGGAAATGTGACCTTGTGTTGGGACCTGGGTAAGACTGGCAGTGATGGTCCTTGCCCCTAGATCCATCCTCAATCTCATCTTGCCCTGGCATCCAACCCACCATTCCTCCATACCCATTTCCCTCCTGTTCTCACCCAGTCCTACCATTTCCTTACTGCCATGCTCCTTCTGCCCTCACCCCCAGTCTCACTATTCCTTTTCTGCCTCTCTCCTCCTACCTTTGCACAAGCCCTACCAGTACCCTACTGCCTTTCTCTTTCTCCCCTAACCCCCAGTTCCACTCTTCCCCTATTGCCGTCTCCTACTGCCCTCACCTTCTACCCTACCATTTTCCACTGCTTCTCTTCTCCTGGCCTCATCCGTGACCCACCAATCCTCCACCCTCAGCCTTACTCACAGTCTCAATTTCTGAATTTTGTAGTAAAGTAGACTACAGTAGCCTCTGAATTTGAGGTCTAAAAATGCACCAAATTACCTCTAGAAATCAAAATTTTCCTGGGGGGTATGCCCAGACCCCCTACCATGTTTGCTTCACTGACCACGCAATTTTATCGCATTTCCCTTAGCAGGGGTCTATCAACCTATTCAACTACATCTCCTGACCAAAGTCTGCCCCACTCCCTTTCTCAAAATACTGGGTTCACACCATTATCATCTGTCATACCAAGGCTTCTCCGTGCCTTGGCTACAACTGCTGCTGTATTGGCTCCAGGATTTCAAGATTTGCCCACCCCTGCCCACGATGTAATTCAACGATGTAAACCATGAGATAAATGCAAAAGAAACACTCTTGGGAGGGATGGGTTAGGTGTATCGCACTTGCAGTTTGTCTGCATCTGTGGGCGCCATGCGATGCGGCAGACAAACTGTGCCCCCATCCTTCCAACTTGTGAACCTTTGCTTCTATATTTTCTCTGTGCGTATCTCATATCACAGTCACAAATCATTGGAGCATCATACTTAAATGAAATGGATTTTTGCCAGTTCACTAAAACCGTCAGAGCTGCAGACTTCTTTATGATGCATGGATGTACTAGCGAGACTGTTCGCCAGCACTTCATTTGAGCATCAGGCCGACCCTCTAAGTATGTATAAACCCTGTAGGGTCAGCATGAAACCAATGAGTATGATGCATTAATACATTAGTTTAAAGACTGAGGTAGGGGTATCAGTATTTGAGGTGCCCTTTAGACATTGCCGTGTGTGTACCAAGTCTGTGGACCAGTATGACAGTGAGTCATTGATCTGCTGTAGTTACCCGGTGAGTGGTGCACCAGATATGGCTTATTTTCGTGCACCCAGGGGCCGTTCAATAGACAAAACTAGGCCAGCAGCATGCACTCCTTAACATGTATCCATTTGTTTCCGTTAGCCCAAGTAATTAGTATATGGCCAACTCAACACCTGTCTACATGACCTATAGTATACACATCATCTTTATTGTGTTCATAACAGGAGCTGTGAGTCATCTACATATTGATCAAGGTGGTATTGAGAAGGCATGAATTTCTTCATTAAGTTAATGGACAGACCTGTAATGAATACTAGATTAACATCAAAATATGCCATCACCACAGTTTTCAAGACATTGTCTACAGTGGTGCTGTCCATAAAATGTCTAATTTAAACTACCGGGCCCGAGTTAAACCGGTCTTGCTAGCACTCCATTGGTGAATCATGACAACCAATGGGCATGATACACTCCTGCATCAGCAGCCCTTAATTTGACATATTAAGAGTATAAAATGTGGTAAATGTCTTCAAGTGATACTTACTCTGAAAGCCTCTCGGAGCTCTTCGTCGCTGCTGATGGTTACCTGATCATTGTCTTCATCTACATACTTTATAACCACGCTATCCAAATCATACGCCAGGCGCAGCTGAAAATAAACATCACAAAACCCATGACCGATGGATATCAATGTGTGCACAACTGACCCTTTAGTTTAAATGACTAAAGACAGGTATCGACTGCCATAAATTTTTTCCAACTTGCAACCGTGCATGTCATTTGACGGATACCACTTAGGGAGTGGTCATTTTTTTAACAACGGGGGGGAGGGGGGTGAAATTCCGCATGTGCGCAACAATAAAAAGGGGTGTGAATTTTTTCCATCCCCCCTTTAATTCTTTAGTGGCGCACAGGCTTTTTCGCTCAGAAGGGGCGAAAATCCCCCCCCTAATGCTAAGAGGGGTCCACCAACCCCCCTGTTGTTAGGCCTAAATAAAAAAAATTGTTGTGTTCAGGTAACGCTACCTAACCTAAATTTTTGCCCTACCCTATTACCTTTGTAGGGCATTTTGGGAAAAATCTGATATTTTGGCACTTTGCAGTGGAACTGACATAAGGTTGAGCAACAATGCCAATACTGGTATTTGATTAATTTGAGTTGTTCCAGAAAACACTAAAATATTCTCAACTATTTTTTTCACACAGGACATGATATATCCTGACATGAAATCTTATCAATCAGAGATCAGATTTAAATCAACCTCAAGCATAGATCTGTGTGATGAAATATTTTCAGGACATGAGGAAATATGGAAATGGGTAGTCTCAGGAAGACAAAACAGAAACTCACCATTAACTCGAAATCTGGCCATTTTATGTCTGAATGGAACTCAATGGTTTGTGTGGTTGTGTCTTCGTTGGGCTGTAAATCCACTGTCACTGCTATTACCGTAGCCATCTTGGCCTCTAAACAGTTAAGAATCGTTCTACACGTCAGTTTGAATGATCTTGGGCTTGTAGATGTCCTTTATCCAGTTTTCTGCACCTTACTCAGATGCCATTCTGGGGAATTTTGTGGTTTTGTTTTGGTATGACGCAGATAATGTTTACAAGGGAAGCTCCTACGCGACAGAAATAGTTCTGAATTATTTCCAGTTCTCTCCTAAAGTTATCACCCAAATAATATTATTGAATAAGAAATGATGTACAAAAGTGCAAATGGCCGTCAACTTTCGTTTTCTTTTAGGAGTAACTTGTTTAGATTGTGTTTTATTTAGATGGTGTAAGCGTATTAATTTTATTGAGTGAGGTGGATGACGTCATGTCGTCACAAGTTGCTGAATCACTTTTTAGCTCCCCGTGTCACGCAGTCAGTGGCCGCTACTCAGCAGTGTTTCATCATTACAAGTGTTAGAGTTTTATTTGAGTGCTTATTATTCATAAGAATGACATATCAATTGAGTTCAGCTTTGATCTACCTCGCTGCCAAAACAAAACAGCGGCCATCTTGGATATAAAACAAAACAAGAACTCTCCAGTCGAGAAGGAGAAAATGCAGTAAATCAAAATGGCGGCGCCCTTGAGGAAGTGGTTTCTGCGGCGAACGCCAGCGATATTATCACGATTTGCAACAACTACAGAAATACTAGGTCCTCAAACAAAGTACAGACTGAAACTAGACAAGTTGGTTGCGTTATCTGCTGAAAAACAGGGTCTTAAGCGCTTTATTCCCATTGGGAGCTCACTTTTCTTCCGTAATTTTCTGTCACCCAAAGTGAACCCTCACTCTGGCACTAGTGGCATTGACAGCAGACGACGTCTTTCCGACCACAGAGAGCCCTTTCAGCCAGATGACAATAGGCGACCTCTCAAACTCATGGACTTTGAGGAGTTGATTTGGCCCAACCCCATGAAGTCAATCAGGAATGCTTTCTTCTCCTTCCTCATACGGTGCTACTTCGATGAACACTTCAGCAGCAAGACATTCTTGGATGGGTCACAGCAGGTATTACCGGTATATAAGGCTTGTCCTGACCCGGGTCCTGACATGGGCCATGTCACATGGGGAATTAGGTGATATATTTAGTAATTCAAAAAAAAAGATATACCATCGGCATAGCATGGGGACACCCCATCCAGGGCCCTTAGAATGTGTTTTGAATGGCCTAATTTCAAAATGTCGTGTACGGTATTGAACGACCTGAGGCTTGATTCTCAAGTTGAGACTATTCAATACACATGACAAGTGACATGACATGTAATGATGCATCGGATACATTTTGAAGTCTTCAAAGTGACATGACTTCAAAATGTGCATGTGTATTGAACAGCCTTTTCACCCCAGGAGAGAGTTGCTTGGTTTGGGCTTGAAAAGTTGCACATCCTTATCACACTGGTCTATACATAAAACCTAGCCACTATAGTCTATAAGCAGCCCTGACCATGCCATGGAGAGACGATACTCAGTCTACATAAAACCATGCTTACATGCCTTACCTTGGGAACATCCTATAATATAATCTTCGTAAGACCTGTCACATATGTATAAGATGCATGTATACATACATTTTACAGTACCTTCTAATTCTTAGAGTGGGTACCATAAGCCAGACTCCCTATGTCTCGAATGCACACTACCGCTCAATATGCTTGGGGAAGGTGGCAAAAGGTATTGTCATATTCATTGAAGAAATAATTCTGCACTAAGCTATGCTAGAGACGAATACATGAACGATGATCCCAAGGAACGATGATCCCAGAACAATGATCCCAGCTTTTGAGGAACCATGATCCCATCTTAACGAAATGATGGCCCCACTTTTCAAATATGGCTATATTGTGTTTGTATCTTATCTCTGAACATCTAATTGACAAAGTGGTATTTAGATGAAGAGTTTTCCATGAAATCTAGGAAGAATTTGAGAGTGACAATATGCTAATGTGTGTGTAGGTAAAGTACTCACAGTTTGTCTGTTAATCCATGAAACCCTATGAATCCATGTAAATGATATGTATCCCCAGTAATCAAAAGAAATATAAGTAAAAAATAAATATATACAAAATAATTACTTCTACCGGGGTATGTAAAATAATTACGAAAAAAAATCACTCCAATGATAGATCTAGTTCTATAGGTACAGACAATTTCAGACATTTTTTTTTTTCTTTTTGCATTTTAGTAATATTCATCATTTCTATCTATTTCTATGCATAAATCACCAACAAATCATTAAAAATTGGATATTACTGTGTAGGGTATGTAAGTAGCCTGGATAAGTAGCCTGCAGTGTGGAAAAAATCCTTTTCAGACATTTCTGGGCATTTAATCATTATTATTCATCATTTCTATCAATTTCCATGCGTAAATCACCAACAAATCATGGAATACTAGTGCAGATGGGTCAGTAAATATAAGCAATGAGAGATATTCTAATGTGGGATCATGGTTCCTTAAAGGAGCTCTGAATCGGCTACGTCCGCCACAGTGCTAACGTCGGCGGACGTAGTTCCTTGATTCAGAGCGCCTTTAAGATGGGATCATCGTTCCTGGGGAGGAGAAAATGGGATCATCGTTCCCGTGGGATCATCGTTCCTTGGGATCATCGTTCCAGTAACCCTAGACACTTGCTCCCCTTCGACTTCTGTCACAGGGTGTCTCATAAAATCGATGGCGATACTTCAATTGGTACATTCAGTATAGATTCACAGTGGTAAATGATATATGTAGTCTATTTGATTTGCAGGGTGTAGATGTAGTTTCCAATCTCATCTCGAATGGGCAGTTCTCTGAGTTAGATGGACTAGTAACGAGAGAGGTAAGACTTGTAATCCTCTTACGATTACGACATTTTGACATTCATTTCCATATATGACTTCAGAAAGAGAATTGCATTTTGGTTGAACAAGGTTTGAGCACGTGCTTAACTTGTCAGATAGAGTTTAACTTGTTATAAAAGATGCGTGTTAATTTATCAAGTGCCGCTAAGGCTAATGTAGGGGTATATTGTAACCATTGGTAGGTATGTTGTACCAATGAATCTTTTCCCCAACACTCAATTGATGCATCATGCCAATCATGTGGGAGTGTATCAAACCTGTAGGATCGTCATGATGCATTAATGCAGCCCCGGTGAGTTACTCGCCTAGGCTGCATTTATACATCGAGACAATCAATGGGTATAATTCATTTATGCCCTATCGGATTTTAAAGGGTTGATTAAGGCTGTAATAAATTGAACATGAGGATGATGTCCTTTGAGTACCACATGGCACTTCATCATTTTGTCAGCCTGCTGCGTGATATAGGAGCCGATTTTCTTAAATTTAAAATGTAATTTTACCTCACGTTTAAGACACCACTTTTTGTTAGACTGAACCGATAAGCCTCAGACAGGTGGTTTCACATATAAGCTGTGACTCATAAGTGTCAGAGTTTTAACAGTGGTCACTTTTAAATACTAGTGATCATATCTTTAATTTGACTTGAAGATTAAGATATTTATTATTTTAGGCACAAAGAGAAATAAAGCGGAACTATGACCAGCTCTCAGTACAACAACAGAAGTTCATCGCCGTTAACCCAAGTGATATCTTCTTCCGCTTCATCCACGAGATAGGAATAATCCTCGATGATAAAACCAGTGAGTCTTATAAATCTCCTAACACTGGAGGGGTGTTAAGAGTTAGTGTGGATGCATGGACTTCTTCTATATGCCCTTGCTTTCGACAGTGGGGGTTCACACTGTGGTAAAGTACCAGATTGTAAGAAACAATAAAACATCACTTATAAGCCAGCCGCACATTGTCTAAGTAATATAACATTTTATTGGCCCAGGTCCTCCTGGGTCATTGATGGCACCTTTTCAGACACAAACTGATGATCAGGAATTGGGACTTTAGATGAAAATTGCTCATCGAAATTGGGGGATAATTAAACAAAAAATCATGGAAACATGTTCTTTAGGATCTAGTCTTCCATTGTACATTGCACAATTCCCGGGAAAAAAAATTCTTTAGCTATGAAAAAAAGCTGAAGAAAAAACCTGACATGTTTGACTTATTTTCTCATGAAAATGAGGCTCCATAGGATTGCATTGTGCGATAGATTTTCACAATAGACATAACACATGGGCTCCTATGGGAATTGTCCAATTAAGACCCTTTTTCAGCAGGTAAGTTGAAGAAGGGTCATAGAATGCGATGGTTTCAAGAAAAGAGGAGTTAATTTTCGTATAGGATCGTTAAAGACCGTTCATGTAGCAACTGTGTTAACACAACCTCCATATTCTTGTTATGGCTATCGCATTTCTGGCAAGGAGAGTTCGGACATGCGCACAGAGTGGTCTGTCGTAAGCTTTTTTATTTTTCATATAAAAGTAAATTGAGGCCATGTATTCAATTTAATTCTATTGATATTGCCAAAAATGCATGGATTATATTCAAAAAGCCATTTATTTAAAGTTAAATTGATAGAATATATCATTTCTCCGTTGAAAATGCTACTTCCAGCAAGGAGGGTTCACGCATCCCGCAGAACATTAAAATCCAAAATGGCGGGCAGCGAGACGATCGACTCACGGTGCTATCGAAACTGCTCAGGGGTGTGAAATTTCCGCGGAAACGCGGAATTCCGCGGTTTTGATGCTCTCCAGGACCATTTCTGAGATGTGTGCAAATCCACTGAGAAAATGAATTAGCATTAATGGGGGGGGGGGGGGTCTTCCCCAATCTTGGATCTGAATATCAACCATAATAGACATATCAAAGCATCTTAATCATTATTCTAAGCTTTCCTTTATTAATATAAGGTGCTATAAAGTGTCCTCATAACTATTTTCATCAGTTTCCTATAATGCAAAAATACACACTAAAATTCCGAGGGAGATGGTATAATACGCTTCAGAGGAAATCGTTTTCAGGAGTTCACACCCCTGCTGCTGGATTATAACAAAATGGAGGAGAATTACACTGTCTCATGCCTTTTTATGGTTAATATGGATCCTTATTCAACACCTGCTGGTATTGTGCAATGCTTAGCTTGCCAGGAGAGGAGTTATTCGCCAATGAAACATACGAGCGATAACGGGTGCATTTTCCATAGGCTTAAGCATTGACAACTTGGACATACTGTCATTATAGTGTCAAAAGTTAGGTAGGTTTAATTTCTATATTTTTTTTTATGGTAATTGGTGGAAGACCTGGGCCATAAGTGCTCTACAGCATGCGTTCAATTTTTTGACTATAGAAATCTATCTTTACATAGGCTAATTTTGCTACCAGATATCAGGGATTTACATATAGATAAGGATTTATCATTTACAATAGCATCAACTACCATTATTTTGTTGTAAATAACGTATTTTCTATAGATTTGGGAATCATGATCTGAGAAATATGAGTGTGTTAAGACTGTGGTACATGTACATGCTTTATTCCATGGCTGGTATTGTTGTTACAGACGAGCGGTTTGTGGAGATCACAGCGGTGTTCCAGGGTGTACATGGTCTGGACGATGCCAAGACGAGAAACCCTGAATCGTTTTCTGATGAGCTGCGTGGGGCGCACGACAAGGTCTATGTGTGTAACTACAGGTATGTGGCTTACTCCAATATAGAAATCTTCAAGGGTTTCACTGATTTCAGGGATTTTCAAATATCAATGACCTTTACTTTCCAATACAAAATCTAAACCCACGGAATAAGGATGGAGCATTTCAGTGATTTTTTTATCAGTGACTTTCATACCATATATATGAGCTTAGCTTTTAAAGTAGCGTTAATCAATGAATTATTCACTCTTTCACCTTTCAACATTATCTTTTAATGAATAGCTTTAAAGTGATATCCTATGTTATCACCAATACAGGATGAGTAAAAAAAATGTGCTCCTCACCACACTTCCTTCAGGGCAAGATGAAAAAACAGACAATAGACCAAGAGATGGGCGCGGTCTGTAGTGTCGCATAAAGCTTTAGATATCAAATATTGTGGTGCATTCACAAACATCCAGCGTTTTTTTCTGTTCACAGGTTGGTTCGCGAATACACCAAGGGAAAGGAAGACGATTGGATCATCAACAAACTCAACCATTTCAAAGCCAAAGAACTTGTAGATCGCTCAGATCTGTTTCAACGCTAATTAAGATATGATATATTCACTTCTTAATTTTCGAAATAAAGACATATTGAAACAAATCAAATCCGTCGAAATAACTTCAATTGTACAGTAGCATAACCAGGAAGCGATAAAAGATGATAAACTTTTGAGACTGTGTTCTCTGAAATATATTATGAAAATCAAGATCTTTTTATTGTGAAGCGTATGACTGAGTGTGTAGAAAAAATAAAAATAAAACATACATAACTTATAAGAAATGACTTAACTAAATTATTTTTACATGTCTGAATGTCAACTCTGACTTGTAGCAGCGGTTTTAAGAATAAACACATGGGTAGATAAAAGTCTGAATCTATACTTTTTATATAACAGGCACGGGGCTGGGTTTAAAAGAACTTTTCGAGAGCATGATTAATAAATTCCTCTTGGTATGATGTGTTGAGTCCCATCAAACGTCTAAGAACCCCATCCTCCAGGATGGGGTTCTGGGGTAGTTTTTGAGCCAGTGGCCACCCGGGCCAACAGCCTCAGAAATCTATTGGCCTGCAGCTAAAGCAGTGGCCCGGGCTTTACAATATAAAAGTTGAAAATTACAAACTCTATGATGGGAATGTTACTGGCAATATTATCTTACAAGTTGACCTTCTTGACATCCCTGGTACACAAAAATCCCATAAAATCACATTTTTTAATTGTCTTTACAGTCACAAAATTAAAGGGGGGGAAATTCCACTGGCCATCTGGGCCAGTAGGAAGCTTGTTATTGAAAAAATCACTGGCCAGCACTCAAAACTACTGGCCAATGGCCACCGGGCCAGTGTTAGTGTCTACCCCTGCATCAATATAAAAATAATTTTTAAATGGATCTGTTGTAAAATCCCATACCATATATTATTTATTCTGTATGCCCTATACAAAAATTATACCTTTCAAGATATAAATGCGCCAGGGTTCCCAATGGTCAGTTAAACGTATTTTTCTTTAAAGGTCACTTGAAGGCTTTGTTAGTGATGGACGTATCCCTTCATTTAGTCGGGGCTTCAGTCATGCATCATGACATGGTTTATACACTCCCGAGGGGTCAGCATTGATGAGTTCTGGGAAGCAGACTCCCCACTCTACACTGTAGACCTATGGGTGTTCCGTACCTCCACAATACTGGTTGTGTATTACAACTAATAATTTAATTACTTTAACGACCCCCTTTGATCTAGATAAGAATGTGATTGATCTAAGATGTGTATTACAGCCACACACCTCCTTCCCCCTCCCCTCCCCCTACAGATAAGGATCTGATTGGTGTCAGGAAATCCCAATACACATTCAACTTCAGTCTCCTGTCGCTCCGTCGGAGAGTGACCCATGTACAGACCTTGTTCCCTGTGGGTATTGTGGAGGTACGGAACACCCATAGGTCTACAGTGTACCCCAATAGAACTTGTAAAAGTAGTTCTAAATCGTCACACTAGGGGACATCACATTTCTAATGCCATTTTCACACCGGAATACACTGTTGATATCAATTGAGTGCCACATTTTATGAGGTGATTGTTCAATTTACGCTTTTTCTATTTTTGCTGTTGTGAGTGTCACCAAGTCAGGGAAATCAATATCTTTTTCTGTTATTGTTGGAAAAGTCAGGATTTTAATCATAATTTAATTGTCAAAACACGCCGGGATGGGTTCAAGACAACTATACTTTTCAATCGATTCTAGATACGACCTCCATGACAATGCCTTTGTTTCGTGATATAACACTACAACACCGACTTCAGGTTTCCACATTTGCATTTATTTGTCAAAAAGTTACAATAGTTAGCCTAGATCACAGCCATTGATCTAAAGATTCACTCTTTGGTCCTTTAAGGGCCGCATAACACCTCAACATTAATTGTAATGATGCACTAATGCAGTGCTGCATCATGCCGACACTTCAGAAGTGTATCAATCTGCAGGGCCAGTGCAATGTTTGAATTCACCATTGGGGAGCTACACACCAATGCTGCATTCATGCATAATGACGTAAAATTTTAAATCATGCTTTAAAGGGGGCCTAATTCTACTAGCCCTTTCAAAAACATGTTAAAGGGGGCCTAGCATGCGAATGCATGCCCACATTAAAAAGTCACATGATCACCCCTTGACCAATCAGTTTGTCATAAATTTTCTGCTCGGTCCTGTGAATTTATCAACTTTCTTCGTTCCGGTACCCATGTTGAAGTTTGCCGTGCTAGCCCCACTTTAATTCATTAAAGCCGATAGAGCATTGATGCATGAACGCAGCCATGACAATGAATTCCCCAGGTGACATTGCTCATGATTAATGCATCATACCGACCCCATGGGATTTATGCATTTCCGGATGTTCAACATGACGCACCAAAGAAGCCTTGGCAAGCAGACGCGCTGGCACATCATGCTGACCAACAGGCATGATGCACTAATGACATAGCGGCCCTTAAATGGTCAAAACAAGTCATGCATGTGACCCTTAAATGGAAATAAATTTCTTTTTTTTAGTTCATGTTTTAATCAGTCATGGAATGTCTTAAAAAAATATTCAAGCTTTCCCATATATCAAACGTACAGTAAAACCTAGTATGTGTGGCTTATAGACCATTTCAAACTCTAGATCCGGCTAGTATCCCAATGAACTCGGCGTGCGGATTATAGGCGAGGTTGGACACCATAGAACTGAAAACTGGTTATTTCAAAGCCTCAGGTGTGACTTTTAGCTTTCTCAAAATCCATGCACAGCTTACATGGAGGTGCGGCTTATACGTAAGGAGTAACATTTTACTATAGTGGGCTTGATATTAACTTCAACAGGATGACAATATCAAACCCGGACTGAATCATAATCATTGTCTAATTGACGGGTATACAATGTATAACAATATAGCACGTTTTGGTTTGGTCAAGGCAGACTTCAGTGGAATACACGTACAGGTTTGTTTTCTAATTTTCCTACCACCCCTTTTAAAACTGCAAAGTGCCTTAATGTGTTATGCCAATCGTTTACATGATGCATGAATGCAGCCCTGGCTAGTCTACTCACCAAGGGGCTGTGTACAAATGACGTCATGCAGGAGGGGGGGGGGGAGAGGGGGTCCCACTTCCCATGACCAAGCATGACAAGGGGGGAGGGAGGGTCATGGGCTTCATGACATCAAGAAATCACAATTTGCTTTGGTTTGGGCAAAAAAAAAAGATTTGTAAAGGTAGGGAAGTTCAATGCATTATCCATCTGACATAAATGTTATAATACCTATAGGCCCTACATGCATGCCTTCCGCAGACATCTCACTCAATGAGTGTCACTGCCATCAATGTCAGTGTAAAGTCAAGGTAATGGCCAAGCCAGGGTGCACTACTCTATCCTACCTCTAATCCAGGCCCCATACCAATTTAACCCTTTTTTGAAAAGGACCACTGCTACCCTTATGCACCATATAAATTACCCCTGAACCGCCGCTGCTGCCTCAGGGCAGCATCCATAGTAATCCACAAGTTTATTTTGCTAAAAAGGCATGAAATGTTTTTGACCCCCCCCCTCACCCCCACCCCTTGAGGTGTCAAAATTATTTTGCTCCTCCCCCAATCCACCCCCCTTGCTGTTGATGAATAATGAAGACCCCCTTGGAGCCCTCCACCACCCTGTTGCTATTTTCATTGAGGGTTTGCTTGGGAAGATGTAAAGGGGACATCCCGCCTTTGTCTCCACATTTTTTTCTGAATGGAACTCTATGGGACTTATTTGCAGGTTCTACGGTAAAATGCTGAGGTGACTGAATTGCTTTGAAAGATCATAAATTGGAAGCATGATTGCAATCCATGGTCTTCTGAGAATTTGTGATGCTTGTATTGGACTATTGATCTATACAGTTTTTTGGGACCTTTTGTGACAGGAAATACTTGTGTATGATCACTACGATAGTACTCCATGTATAAGGCATGGAAGTGGTGAGCATGAGACAAATGTTGATGCCACCGCGGACCCCTGGGGTGCAGGCCGCAACCACCAGAAGTCGCATCCACACGATGGGCTGAGGTAGAGGCTGTGATAATTTTGAAAATAAAGGAACCATGATAACATCCCTCTCTTCTTATAGAATTTGAATGTTAGCCCTAACCCTAATGACACTGACCCTACGCTGTAGAATCATGAAATGCCTAAAAATAGACATTATAGTTTGAAATATGTTGATATTTTGGACCAACCGACAGCCTTACATCTGTGTTGCGGCTCTCAATATTTGTCTTGTGCAAGTGGTGTATCCTCTATAATTACAAGGACCCATAAGCTCAAACCTGACAGTGTTTTGTATGTTTCTCTGTTCGTTTGTTGATCAGTGCTAGTTTATCTTTTTTTTCTTTGCATGTATCTTATCCTTAATTGCCAATTCACACCCACTCTAGTCCCTTTGAACCATTTCAATTAATTTTGTCTATAGGCTATAGGCCTACACTATTTATGCACCTTGGGGGGGGGGGGTATTTCTCTGCATGATGTCATGCTGAGGGGGGGTCAAGTGTTGTATGATGAAACATGACAAGGGGGGGGGGGGGAGTCAAAAATGGTCCAAAAATGCATGACGTCATTTGTACACAGCCCCCAAGGCTGCATGGATGTTTCAAGACAACCGACAATCCAGCCCACTTTGTGGCCATTAAAGGGCGAGATGTTTCAAATTGGTATCTCGCGTGGAATATTCTGTTTTAAAACAGGTTAAATTATAGTGAATCCATTCTAATTGAAACCACTTAAACATCCTAAAATAAATTATAATGCCCACTAGGCGTGCAATGCAAGAAGCTGAGCCCGAGTCCATTGTTAACACAAATTTGGAATACATCGAAAGATTTTGGCACCATTCAACCTCTACTATTACTATTAGTAGCATAACCAATTCACATAAAAATAGCAAAAATACTCTTTACCATATTGGCATTAGTTGCATATACAAATTATATTCCTTTGTCTAAATAGATAGCACATAATTCTTTAGCATGTATTATACTGACGGTAATATATCTTCACTTGGAGTAGACGCCAGCATGACATGAAAATAACGCTGACGCCTGTCACTATTTATCATGTTGATGACAATATTAAGACATGTGCCGAAGGACTCTTCCGTCATACCGTTTGTAGGGTGGGTCGGGCAGAGAGCAGTTATCACGTGACTACCGCCTCGGCCGTAGTCCAGAAACCAAGCACATTATGCAGTGGTTTTTCCACCTGAGATTTGTCAAACCGTCCTCTGTGACTATCACCATGGGGCTGCCAGCGGGAGGAGACCGGCTTACAGCAGCACCGTGCTTGTGTAACCACATCACATTTAGAGTCCTCAGCCTGTCTAACCCATTGTCCGTTTATAGCCGTGTTCACAGCTGTTTGTCCATTGTGCCCCAGAGTGACATTAACACAGTGTTGACGTTCGTCCACCATGGTGCAGCAACCACATGTACATACAGTATCATCCCGGTCCTCCGCACTACTTGTGTGCCAAGGTGGTAGTAGGTGGTCAGCATTATATCTTGACATGTCAGGGAGGGAGCTCGGAGCATTCTTCACGGCCATCACAAAGTGTACCACAGCGTCCTTGATAAAGGCCAAGGTCAGGAGCCCAGACATACCGATAGCACTTGGAACCTTATTCTCATCCTCTGTGGGACTCTCTGAAAGGTGATCATATTTGGTGATGGTGGGGATGTCGCCTTGTCTTGTCCAGGGGTGGTCCTTGCCGGTGCTCCCATTAACATCCACTGCCCACTCAGCGTCAGACGTGGTGTAGTGCAGGTGTTGGTGGGACAGACTGGGTAGGGGCAGCGTGCTGGTGTGTGGTGTGATGACGGGTTGTAGAGGCAGCGACTGTTGGAGATAAACCAAGGTCACTGTCGAACCCACCATGGTCAGCAACCCCGCAACATATGCCACCGAGCACACCACAACTACCTGCAACAATAAGGAATAATGGGTGGTTATCAATCTGATAAACTGCTAACTGTGGTGACTAACCTATTATTGAAATTGTTAACTTGTATTCAGTGAATTGTCACTCCTTAAGGATTGGTAAGATTCATTAAGGTACTGCTGGCAATGGCTCTATGCTAGTGTAATGGTTCGAGTTCTTGTATAACTTCGGTTTAGTTCGAGATATGTCAATATCAAGTAAAACCAGACAAGTTAATTGGGTTAGTGCAACTGGCACATGTTTATTTCGGAGTTACATATGTTCGAAGTGGTGCTATGAATATAGTTCAGTGCTCTCCAGGTGTGGTCCTGGCCGCAGCCAGAAACCAACTGAGCTCCCTACGCGGTCCCAGGTAGGGACTGGAGAAGGGAAGACTAGTGCTGCCACCACCTCATAGTGGACAGAGATCGAAGCGACCTCTGGTCCTACCGGTGGTAACCGCAACGATCGACCCGCCCTCTTGAATAGGGAGCTAACACTATATATAACGCTCCACGAGCCCCTACACTAGCATATCATGATGACAACTGAGTGCAAACCTACAGGTACCATGTCATCCTAGAACTATTGGTAAATATACCAGAAATTTAATTCAATTCGCTTTAAACTGTCAGGCATGCATGTCCCTGCTTCTCTACAGTTCAGTGAAACAATAACTAATTCATCCTGGTTTAAGGTTCATATATCCCAGTTTTGAGTGAGTAATAGATGTTAAACGCCATTTTGACAGCTAAGGTCATATTCATGGCGAGAACTATTTTACACGTTTTCACAGAGGAATGAGCCGATGCCCGTGCATTTGTGCGCAACACACAACCAAGTGGATAGGAAAGAGACATAAACCCTTTTAAGTGGGCTAGGGAAGTTTTGTCTTGTCTCAATTTTTTTTAAACCAGAACGAACCAAACTATTCCTGACTTAGACATACCTTACAGACTTGTTGTAGAATGGTGCGCAGGGCCTGACTCACACGATCCTCACCAGAGAGCACCACTAGGTCGGTGTAAGTTAGAAAACCGTGCTCTCGTCCTTTGTCCCGTGCCACCCTGCACACATAACAGGTTAAATGTTAGCTTTACAAATCAACAACTTTGTTATTGTAACACCCGGTACACCTCACACATAAGGAGAAACCTGAGCATATATGAAATCCTTTTTAAATGTGCCAAAATAGATTCATGTATTTCTCATAAATGAACAAGTACAAATGTATAAGGCAATTTTTCAGTATTAATAACGCTGGATTAAACTTTAATGAAAGATGTACTTACTTTCTCTCGATCCGATCCAAGAGGTCAAAGAATTCTGTTTGGCGGACATACAGCTCCCAGTCCTAAAAGACAACATAGGAAATACTTAAAACCTCATGGACAATATGCAAGAACACATCCACATATTCCTGATGCACGTTCCCATTGAAATTCCCTCTTGTAAGTTCACCGGACTTAGTTCTCATTTGTGTCAAATTTCTTATCCACATTTTACTTCTAATGTGACAATGAATTTGAAACCCAGGTTTCCCAACTACCGGTAGTGGAACTTTTTTTATTGACTCATCATAGGGACAGTACCGGGGAAGAACATAGTACAATATTTTGATATATGATATACATACATATTTTAAAAGAAGACGGTACAGTACTCACAATAGCCCTGAGGAAACCGAGCTCAAGGCTGTTTACTTCCTCGACGTCCATGTCTGCTGACTCGGCCCACTCGTCATTAAACACCTCCTCGTCTACGCCTTCATCGTACAGGTACTTGGACGCCATCATCTGTTAATGACACAATACAAATGTATATCTAAACTATCCTGTAATCAAAGACATTATAGGGGAAAGAAGCCCTTTCATTTCGTCCTACTAAAGATTATAGGGATTTTTTAGCAAATTTAGTTACAAAGACAAAATGGCATGCGCCACAATACCTTATGTATAAGCCACGAGGGGGGCCTTGGTGAGTTAATTATTGTAAAGAACAGTAGTACTAAAACCTAAAAAATCGACTCCCAGATGCACTTTATAGGTTTTCCTTCAACTCTTGGTGCAATATGTGGGATGCACCTTATACTCGAGGTACTAAGGTACTTTAATTCTTGGATCAAAGTGTGCTGAAAAAGGAATTTTGGTTCATTTCTAACCTTTAAGGGAGTGATCATTTTTTAACAAGGGGGGGGGGCTTGTTGGGTTTGAGGGGGTTCAGATTTTTTTCAACCCCTTGACCGGGGGGGGGGTCAGAATTTTGTTGCCCCCTTGTCGAGAGGGGGGGGGGCGGAATGTTTTTCGCGCATCCGCGCACAAACCCACCAGCCCCCCGTTGTTAAAAAAATGATCACTCCCTAATGTGGGTTAACACGGTTTGGTAATTAGTAACATGAGCTCATTACATCGAATACACTTACACATGTATGTTCATGTGTACGTACCATAGAGATGAGAAAGAGGTCAGAGGACGAGATTTGTTGCAGGTACTCAGGGTTGCGGTATTTCAGTCGGTCGACATAGATCATACCCAGCATCATGGAACAAGGGGAGATACATGCTTCACGGGACACGTCCGAGGCAAATGTCAGGTCCACCCGGCCCAGCTCCCTGGGTGCCGCATCTTTCAGGAAACCCACCGCCAGCTCTGTTACAGATTAGATCAAGCATAAACATGAAATATGACTCAGTTCATTGTTAGGTCCGATACAAAGTGTATTGTAGTCATGGCTAAATAGTATTTGAACTATAAACTTCTATGCTTTCATTTATGACTGGTAAGCCTAAGGACAGTCTGTTGATATCCAAATACCAGTACCTAGTACACAAACTAAAAACAGTGCTAGACACTATACCAAATACAGTTCTTATTTCGTTGATACAGTTTTCCTTACTGATCAGTAAAACTATCTTGATTTAACTCTCGAGGAGACGACAAGGTAGTAGTAAGTACAGACCAGTAAAAATTATTCTGATAGATTTTTCTCAATTTGCAATAGGAAATGCTTGTAAGAATTACAGTACAGAATATAGTTTTCCAGAAAGAAGTTAGGGAGACGGGTCACATCTGGTTATAGACTTACCAGTGACAGGCAGGGATGGTCGGTCAGAGGTCGGTGCTTTGCCATAGTAAAACGTCTTACGTAGCCTTTCTGTGAACTCAGCATGCTCGATGGAATCCTGCAAACATTAGAAACAATATTTTTCAGCTATGAAGCTACAGGGTTCCCACCCAATCCTCACCCCGAAATCCCATGACATTTCCATGACAAAAAGAAGAATGTTCCTTGACAAAATTCAAGTTAAAACATCCATAGCAGACAGTTTTCTACGTACTTACCATATTCTTGGGATTCATAGTAATCATTAAACAAGTCTACAACTTGATAGCTTGGTTTATGACTTGACTAGTAGACACTCACATTCTATATGGCCTCAGCCTCTGGTCCTGTATAGGATACACTCTGTATGACTAATGCGGTTCTATTGCAGGTGTATTTGCTTTATTGCGTAACAGACGTTGAGGATGTATGATTTTACTGTTAGGTCTACTTCTGGTTGTGAAACCCTCCAAGTTCATTGAATCAACTGCGTAGAGTAGAGGAAGGGAGTGGATAGTGCAGTGAGGGGGGGGCTATCGAGTATTGTACCGATAACAATGACTCCACTAATCGATTAGACTAATGCAGCGAAGACAATACACATTCAATGATTCATACCTCAAGTCTCTGTTTGTGTCTTACATGATTAATATGTCAAACTCAAGGCCCCACAAGCTTACGAGCGGGTTTGGTTATTAAACGGGCGGAGGAGGGGGCAAAATCAAAATTAGTTGGTCTTGGCCTTGGGGAAGTTTCCTTGGCCCTAGGCAGGCTAGGGAAGGGGCAGAAATAAAATCACCCCCCTTTTTAAAGGCTGTTAATAGGCTTCACTCAGCCTCAGGACCAGGTTAAGAGACAAGACTGACACCTATCTATACTATAGCCTGACCGATAGCTATCAATACCGTAATCTCCCGCGTATAAGGCGCACCTAGAGTTTGAAACTATTGCCAAAAAAATCTAAAATTCATATCTTTTGTTCTACTGAATGGATTTTAACAAGAAATGCCGTTGTGACCGTGTAAAAAAACGCCTCCCACTGTTATTTTGTATTGTGAGACCTCATCACATGGGGCAAATGAAATCATCATAGCGCACTACTGTACCGCTTCGCGGTACCGCAGCTACGCGGCGTGGGAGGCGCTAAAAAATTCAAAAAGCTACATGTACCTAGGGTCCCCCAGACCCCTCTGACCCACATTATGTCCTATTAGGACTTAGGGGAAGTGAAGTGAAAAAGTGAATGGTCACAATTGACATAAGTCACAGGTGTGACACACAAACCTGAATCAGTGAATGAAATGGCAATCCATTGTAACCCCTCCCACCAGTAAACCCCCAAATCAAATCATTTGTCAAATGCAGGTCAAAAAGCACGCACAATTAGGGACCCCAGAATCCACTAGGGGCGCCACTTAGGGTAGTTGCAGTGGGAGCTGTGCAGGGGGCCCAGACAGACTCTGCAGACACTGCTCTAAAACCCTTCTCTGAGGGAGTGCTCTTTAACATATGTTTACAGGTTAATAGTTGAATGTATAGACCAAAGAAAGGCCTATCCAACCATATACAACAAAAGTGCTTCCATGTGAGAAAACATAGGATTCTGCTATTGTCTAAGACATGGTATTTTCAGAATCTGCCCAGACCATGAAGTTGTCAATGCTACTGGTTGCTACTTAGTATTTAGGTTGGACTTTATCTCAAGATGCACTGTAAAAAATTTCAGAACAATTGGACGATGCTCTCACATGCTCCCAAAGGATTTTGTTGATTGAACGTGAAGCTCGGTGACCTCCGAGAGTAAGATCTAGGTCAAAGGTCAAGGTCAAAAGGTCATTCGACTACTTGATTAATTAGGTCATATATCTATCTATCTAGGATTTTTGGAATTTTTTAAAAACTCCTACTAGAAGTGAAATTAGGTTTGACAGGGTGTTTTAGAAAAACCCTAGATTTTGGATGTCTTTGGCCACAACTTCTTAGCTCTAATAGTTTCTATTATAATAGAAATGTATGGGTAGCAAATCCTGGGATTTACCGACATAAATTTCATCATATCTCGGGTTCTATGATAGATAGAAACAAAATTCCAAAAGATTTAGATTTCCTTGCACAGGCTCTATCCAAGAGAATTGGTCAACTGTGGTATCTAATAGATTCCATTTTTTTCTGGGGTCCCTAGCACAATATGGTGTTATTCTAAAGGGATATGGTTACAAATAAAATGATGCAGTTTGAGTAATTTTTTCGATTCCTTAAATACAAGCGGCTAATGTGTTACACAGGGGTTCTTACACAGGCTAGACAAAAATGAAAGAGCGCCAAGCGCCTTTACTGGCTTTAGCCTAGGCTTTTGTCTCTTCAGACTTCACAGCACGTTTACTTTTCTGCAAATTCTGGGTTGTCAAACTTTTGGGACCAACTTCGAAGACGTCAACACAGTTCTACCCACCTCGTAATCCGCGGGGTCGAGCAGCCCTCGCTTCTTTTTGATAAACTCTAGTGGAATCAACATATTGGAATGATTTTCACCCGATGAATATGATGGAATCTGAAGATTTCTCTCCCCAAAACACTCACATCTGTTCACGTTCCGCGGCCGACATTTTTGCGAAATAGTAGACAGCCCGCTCTCGGAGCAGATCCTTGGAGGTTTAAAAAATAAGGAGGTGAGTAAAGGATATGGGTGAAGAGTGTACAGACTCTCGCGAAAGCTCGGACAGTCTCGAGACCAAGGTGTGGTTTGAATTTCAAGATGGCGACTTGGCCTTAAAAGCTTGGAAAACATTTATTACGGGCACCAAATTTACCTGGAAATTATGGCTGACCAAAACCTAGACCTCTCCAAGTTGCCCTTGGAGATCAGGGCAAAACTTGCAGAGCTGGACCTAGAGCTTTCTGAAGGTAAGACTCCGATTTTCGTCATTTTATTTTGGTTTGACGAGGGGTAGGGTTCCAAGCCCGGAAGCAAAGATGGGCGTCTGGGTGAGAGCTGTCACCCTCTCGACGAAAAACCACAATGACTCATGGAATTAGATGCATATAAAAACACACTCATAACTTTATAATCTCATCCTAGCCCACGAACTGACTGGACGGGCATCTCTCCATTGTGTTGTATGCGTTCTACGTGCTTCTGTTTTCGTTGTAGTGGAATGACAGGACTGAAAGGGGTTGGGCTCTCTTGTTTTCCCAGGGCCGTGACAGTCTTGGCTCTTGCTCTCTCAGTCTCACTCTCAGTCACTGAGTCGCTTGTGTCACACAGTGACAGTCCAGTCTTAAGGCATTGCGGGACTAGGCAGCCACACGAGCAATACATTCTAGAATTATATCTAGGGAAAACATGCTAAACTTTTATTTTGGATTTACCCAGATAATTTTCATACATCACCGGGAAGCTAGTACGGGAAGCTGGCAACTTGAAGTTGAGTAATTTAATGGTGTTTAAATTTTCTTTATAATGGTACTAGAACAGAAGTTATGAGGGATTGAATGTGGAATTTGAATTTCTATAATATTTTCTGTCAGTGGATTTCCAGCCAGTGTGGGTCTTATCAGTCCCTGCCCACTGTGCACAGGCTGCACTGGCTCTCACTCAGTCTCATTTCAATCCTTGCTTTACTTAATCTCAAATTAAATTTGATTGAACGATCATAGAGGGTAACCAATTACATCACTGTAAGCACAACAGTTTGAGGATTAATGGGTTATATTTTGCATCAAAAGAAACTGAGATAAGTATTATAGATCATGTTGGAAAGTCAAAATTTTCTAAATGGCAGTGTGATAAGCAGACCTGAAATTCTTGGGTTTTTTACTCAACTCTCCTATACTCTTTAGCTTTGGGCTAATAGATAAAAGACAGCTTATTAAAGATCCTAAAAGTACACACTTTTGTGGTTATTCCATATAAGTTTAAAAAAGTTACACAAATATTTAGTTTTGATATTTTCAGGTTTAAGTCATAACTCTTCTGAAATATATACAATCTGTCCAGATATTTCATTCTTTCTCCCTCTATGGTAACTGATAATCTCTTAAGCTTTCAATAGAGGTCTCAAATGTAAAAAAATGACAAAGAATTAACAAAAATATCAGCATTTTATATTTCAAGGTTTTATAGAAATTACGGTCTGCGCACACCAATACCCCTTGAGAACTGATAAGATATTAAATCAGTGACTGGATCTGGAGTAAAATGACCCACAAATTCGGATTCCTTGGTTATTTTTACCCTTGGTACATGAAAAAAGTTAATGTTGACAGTGAAAAAGAACCCTAAAATAACAAATCATATTGATTGATTTACTATACCGTAAACTCCCGCGTAGAAGACGCGCTGTGCGTATAAGATGAACCCAAACTCAGCACATGCATTTTCGCGTATAAGACGCACATTTTAAGGCTGAAATTTGTAAGATTAGTACATTTCTATAGTAAAATTACCCCTCGTATAAGACGCACCCCAAACTTGAAAAAATCCTATAAGACCCCCCAGGCATTTGTTTTGCGTAGAGGACGCGTCTTATACGCGGGAGTTTACGGTAGTGACAGATAGGGACTCGCAGGAGTGGATGCAGGGGTGTTATTCCTATATTATATACACCCTCTCAGAAGCAGTAACCTAGTACCGGTAAAACATTTGAATCAAACTTAAAGATGCGCAATCTTGATTGAATCTGACACTAGTGAGTGACTGAAGACTAAAGTGAATGACTGATTCAAATGAATACTGGACACCTCGGAAGCAAGGACAGGTCGGAAGCAGACATCTCGGAATCAAGAATTGGGACATCTCGGAAGCAAGGACAGTTTGGGTACAAAAGGAACCATGATAATATCCCTCTCCTCTAATAGAATTTGAAAAACAACAACCCTAGTGATACTGTCCCTACGCCGTAGAATCATGGAATGGCAAAAATATGTTTTAAAACAATTTAAAACAATTATTTAGAAAAGTTATTTGCTTCCGAGATGTCTGCTTCCGACCTCTCCCTGCTTCCGAAATGTCTGCTTCCGACCCGTCCTTGCTTCCGAGGTGTCCAGTTACCATTCAAATCCCCAGACTCACAGGCCAGACCCAGGGCCAGGCAAGGGCTCAGAAACTATATAAAGAGTATATAGGTTGTATTATGATCATATATTGTTATAATAAGCTAGATCTATTAAAAAAATTCTCAGAGTGTTGGTACTTGTGTGTATTGTGTGAAGTGACGTCATTTCAACTCCTTTTGCTTTTCATGTCATGAAGCTCTGGCCATGTGGTTGTGCTCTTTGTTTATCTTTCTTTCTTTGCCAAACGGAACTGTCGACATAAACTGACCAAGGTACTTGGCAGCAAGCCTGGTCGTGATTCACTCTGCTTGTACTTTTTATGTAATACTCAAAGAAATCAAGAAGGCCATCGTGGTCGTATTTGGTGCATAACACTGCCGGCGAAATATATAAGTGATAGGTCTACAGGGCTTTTGACAGGATTTTTTGCAATGCGCCAATTGCACACTTTTTAGCAAATACAATGCGCCATTCTGTAAATGAATGGCCATTCTAGCCATTTAAATGCGACATTTAAGCATTAAATGCGTGTATTACGCACTGCGCAGCCCTGTCAAAAGCCCTGGGTCTATACTAACTAACAAAAAGCACCGAAATCATTTGGTTCATGAACTTGTGAATACCGCTATATATTTAAGAGTATATGTTGTGAAAGAGATTAGACTCAATGGATGCAATCATCATCAAATTCAAAGTACCAGATTGAGCTGAATACATGTCTATTGTGAATACGTTATTTCATTACTTTTCAATCATGTTTCTCTCGGTTTTCCATGAATGTCACATTATGTGGTGACCTACCGGTAAGAAAATTGTCAATTGAATATGCCTTGTCTATTAAAACTTTTAAGCTGTACTAGTCAACCTATTTTTTTTAAAGCCCACCAACATTGGGGATCAAATAGCATACTCTAGGGTACCACACCCCCTCGCCCAGGCTATAACCGCATGGACGGTGACGGTCCCAAGTACCTTTTGCCTTGGTCAAATTGAATGCAGTATCTGCCACATATAATATGGATAGAACTGAGCAAATGGTATAATACCTTAACTTAAAAATTTTTTACCAATTCAATACCTCTGCCAAATCAGTGATACGTGATAGTGGGTTTGTTAGCAGTATATGTGGATTCCTGGGTATAAGAACTAAGGTGTGCAGTTACCCGTGACGACCTTCCCACATTGTGCACGGTTCAGTGAACGTGCACGACATGGACAATATTGATACATGGAGTCAGTGAGTAGGAGGCGTCATATTTTACAGCTCTCTGACTTTGCTGTCTTTTACCTGTCCTGGACAAATGGCATAGACTGTTTAGTGGCTTAGGAATAGGCGTGAGATGAGTCAGGGACCACGAAGTCAGTACACTGTATATATAAAGTTTGTGACTTTGTCTCCCCATGTCATTGTGGTTTCCACTGAACTGATAGTTCAAACTAGTGTACAGGTACAATGTAATAGGATAGTACAGGTACCAACCCACTTAGTTCTGTTACAAACCCAAAAAATAGCTATTTTGGGTTCTGGTTTGGGTAATGGGCTGACAGTTGAGCAGTCTGTAAAGTGTGGCTGGTTCCATTTTCAGTCTCCCTCTTTATGCTGTTGGCATCTCCCCATAATAATCTGGGTCTTGGTATTATCAAATAAGTAACTAGCATTACCTGGAATTAATATCAGGTCAAAATCTGAGTTGAATCTACCACTTTCCTGGCTCTTAGTCCAGCGCCATATTTGTTTGGTTGCTTCCAAACAAACCAACAGGTGGCCAAACTGAGTCTAATTCCACCTTGTGAGGTGTTGGAAAACCGATATATGCAAACAAAAGACATGGCTACCGGAAGTAAGGGTGACTGAGTGCCCAAACTTTAAATGCAAAAACGCACAATTCCATTCAATACCACTTTAATATTATGGTTTATTTCCATTATTCTTAGGCTAATAAGGGGCTGTGTACAAATGACGTCATGGAGGAGAGGGGAGGGGAGGGTTAGGCCCGGCATGACAGAATTAATTTTCCATATACCTTCAACATTGCAAAATTGCCAAAAAGCATGACAAGGGGGAGGAGGGGTCAAAAATGGTCCAAAAAAGCATGACGTCATTTGTACACAGCCCCTAAAGAAGCCCTGGGTCCTGTTAGGTTGGGTCCTGTTAGGTTGCACGAACCCCCCTTTTAATTTATTATTTACATTTGGTCTCCGCACTGTCTTTATAATAGGTCAGATACTACTTTAGATCCACCGCTCTCGATAAGATTACATACGACCTTGACCTTCCCATCCGCCCGTTGTTCCAGATTCTACAACTTTGCCGTACCGCATGTATAAGGCGCGGCTTATTGACTACTAGTGCGCCTATGTGCAAGGATTGGCCAAAGTTTGGGGTGCACCTTATAGCCAAAATTATATCCTGACTCAAGCCACAACTAAACTATATAGCATTCTCTTCCTGATTCTCTGCAGCACAGAGTGCGCATTATACCTAAGATGCAGCGTGAGGTATTATGGTAGATGTAATGTACAATGAACTTTAGATCATTGAGAATAGGGAAGAAAAAAATACCAGAAAAAAAAAATACACACACACAAAAAACAAAAAACACCCAATAGTCGATTCATTGAATGTGTAGTGATTCAAATGTTATACAGAGGAGAGAAAAAGATATGATAGCCATAGACAACGTGCATCGCAGTTTCCAGCCATATTTTGTGCATTTACTGACATGTATAAGCCTACATTATGCATGGACCTGGTAGCTGTATATTGTAAATCCATGCAATCATATACCACTCGCACTTGCTGTGTCGATAGATGTATTGTGTGCTGCTGAGTGTGGACGAAGCGGGGCTACAACCTATTCTATTGATAGTCAGGGCGAGTCTGACCAGGTATTGGGGCGAACTGTTACATAATTAAATGCTCTAGGATGAAGGTAAAATATGAATACAAATATGAATACAGAAGAATACCACAGACCGTGAAAATCATCAGTATGTGTGTGTGTCTAGTATATATATGGTTCAAATAGGCAAGATTTGGCGGCTATTCAATTCCACCCCACAGCACCCCACCAACCCACCCCCCCCCCCCCCCTCAAAAAAGAGAGAGAGAAAATGTCAACTACCGGTAGTAGTACTTTTGTATGTTTGAGCTTGCTGTAAAATGTCACTGTCCAGGGAAATGTCGAGTAGAATTTTGAATTTCATATAGGATAAACTACTGAAAAATTAAAAGATCGAATGAAGCTGCATGGGGGTATTGAAGAAAGAATGAAAAATAAACCAGTCCACTCGTCGACGTGTGTCAGAAATGGGACCCCTATACCATCGGCCCTATACTAATACACTACACAAAACTTTGTATGCATATGGGCCTTACCTTAAAACCTATCATAAGAGGAGCACCCATATATAAGCTGCGCATTGCCTAAGTAGATAAGCTATAAGCACAGCTGAGGCATGATAATACTAAGTTAAGCACTGTAGTACCCCCTTTAATTAACCAGGAGGATTGTGAGTTGGTATTTAGTCGCGGCTTATAAGCAGGGTTTTGTGGTAGTTGTATGTCACTGAGTGTGTGTGGAGGGGGGGGGGCTGTGTGGGCATCATCTTTACCCCTATGAAATTTGAATAACACCTGCCCGATTAAACACTACCATAAGCTTCCCTATATAACCGGGCCATACACCCAAAGAAGAGGCCTCCTGTGGGTTATAGAATATTTCCCAAGTCAAGATGCAGCTTATAGGCAGATATTTGACATATAAAAGAGTAATACACTCAATTTTTTCAGGCTTAAGGAGCAGCTTAAAGCTTATCCAGAAGTTAGGCTTGCGGCGTATACTTGAGCGTGCCTTTTATATGCAGGGGTTTATGGTACATGTAACACATCCGTCTGCCATAGGGTAGATTTTCAAATCAGCACAGGTGATATTTTAGCATAGGGCAAACATATTTACTAAAACTCATTCTCATACAGATTCTTAAAATAAGTATGGTTAATTTAGGCTAAAAATGCAGCTGTGTTGAAACTGATTTTCGTTGATCGGGACGTGTAAAATGTGTTCCAGATAAGACCATAGATAACATCAAAGGTATCAGACTTTACACTAATAATGATTAATAAGCCACAGGTTCACTGTGCATCCTGGTGATATAGTATAATCTGTTAACCCTTTACGGGCAACATTACGTCACTCCTGCCATTACCTTTATATGTGTAATTCTCATGTATAAGTCACACTCGCATAAAAGCCACACCCTGAGTTTAGGACAATCCTATAAACCGTGCCTGCAGCATGGAAACTGGCATTTAGTACGATTCTATAGAATCTCAGATTCGTCGGATGACATGTGGCTGATACACGAGAGTTTGTAGTATATTGATGCATCTTGGTCCTCTTGAGAGTGCAACCCCACATAGAAAGTCAATCTCTCCTGTCGCGTCTACCTGAACGCAACACTGGCGAGTTAGTCGCCACACGGCTGGATTTAATTTTATGGAGCAGGACGTCAACTACAAGGCACAGTCCATCAATGCATTCACTATGCAGCACTTAAAGGGTTAATCAGGGCCCAGTAGGGGATTCCCCAAGGCACCACGATATTAACCCTTTCAGGATGACACGATACCTTAACTCACGGATGTAACTTTATGAGAAAGATGTGTCTGTGAACTTCTTACCACTGCCAGGAGAAAAGGAATAACTCACGGGTGTAAGCCGCTGCATATACGTGGATCAGAGATTCACTGCATCTCATAGATTCAGCCCTCGATCACCCAAATAAAGAGTGCAGCTCATAGGCTTGTGCTTAACATTATAGCACACGATCATCTTCTCCAAGCCATCCCATCCCCAGGTGCGGCTTATAACCTCAAGTTGGGTGTGGTTAATATGAGAGTGTGGGAGTTTGTGGTGCTTGCCAGGGCAGCGTTCCTGCATCATGCCAACCAAAGGTCATAATGCCAGGTCCTCAAGGGCAAAAGGTCATTGTGGCATGTATGGAGGCTCATCCCACAGGTTAATTCCATGATTAGCTGGTATACATCCTCGTGTGTCCACGATGCCTGAATGCAGCCTGTTCAGAATTCATTACTCCCGATATATAAGGGGCCATCCACAAACAGAATTAATTTTCCATATACATGTACCTTAAACATTGCAAAATAGGCAAAAAAAACATGACGAGGGGGGTGGTCTAAAATGGTAAAATTTTGCATAACGTCATTTTATGGATGGTCTCTAACACTGGTACATTTTTGAAGGGTATAGTGGACATCATGTACCAACACATTGGCAGTGTTGTATTGATGTATCACAAATATGAAACTTTCCTTAAATCTGTAAAGGGTTTAATATTTAAGGTGTTAAGGAGAGTGGGTGATAGTATAGCAGTAGTGGTCAGTGTTGTACTACTGATAAGGACTATATAAACCCCCACCACATGTACTCTGTATGTGTACATAGAGATAACGTATAGATAACACAGGCTGAGGTCAGCTAGACCCACCTCCATAGATGATAACCAGACAGTGTAAACCTCAGCTGACCAGAGGGTCTTAGCATGGTACTGGGAATATGATTTTTCTGGGCATTTTTTTATTATTTTTATTTTTCAAAAGAGTAAAAAAGACATTTTATTATCCAAATTTATGAGATAAATTTAACCTCTGAAGGCGTCAGAAAGGCCTGTCCGGTAGAAGTGTTTTACTCTACAAGTTGCAAGTTTGCTCTGGGTATATCAAAATATGCAAGTACTACTCTCGCACTAGGCGAGTTAGGGAGATTTCCTATTGAATCCAAAATAATCATACTGAACATTCTATATTGGCTGAGGCTTGAGCATGGATCGAAAAACCCTATTCTAAATGAGGCCTTCTCTACCATGAAGAGTGAAAACCACCAATGGCTTAAAGATATCCAATACCTCTTGTTTAAAATCGGTTGTAAGAATGTCTGGCTCGATCCTTATGTTTGGTCAAAGTCCTCACTCAAAAACAATATAAAGAGAAGGTTAAATGATGCACATATTCAGAAATACAACCAGTACATTGATAACCCAGAGAATACTAGCAAGTGTAGAATTATCAAGATGTGTAAAGATGATCTCAATGACATTTATGAAGAGCGTGAATACCTAACGCATACAGAATCACCTAAAATTAGAACCATTATTGCTAAACTCCGGACTGACAATAACTGTACACTTGACAGCCTGTCAAGAAGATATAGAGGAAAGAAACCTGTCAATTCTAAGTGCACATTCTGTAATGCTGTGCAAGATGTCAATCATGTCTTCTTACATTGTAACATGCCCGAGATGAGAAACGCACGGTCAGTGTTTGAAACAAAATACCTCAAGTTCGTTGATTACTATAAAAGACACGATGACACTAGGAAACTTTTTCAAATACTAGCAGTGGCCCCATATTGCAAATCATCTAAAAGGCCAGGGGCTGTGAACTGTATATACTCATATATAAAATCTGTCTACAACATTGTAAATGAAAACCTGGTGCTGACATAAGTGTACCTGTACATTAGTCAATAAAGCCATCTTGAATCTTGAATCTTGAGAAACCACATAAGCTATAAATCGATAAAATAACCCCTCACCTGCCCATATCGCATTGGTTCAGGATTGAAGGGAGGGGTCGATGTCAATTTTTAGGCTAGACCAGAGATTTCCATGTACATGAACTAGTTACTCGAATACATTGTAGCTGCTAGTCCACTCCGAAATGTCACATTTATGACCCAATGTGAGGATGTTAGTGACAGGTTGATCATCTGTTCATGACTTTAAGTTTGATGTACCCTGATCGGTCAATCCATGATAGATTTACATGACTTTATGAGATATCTTTATGAGTCATGTGTACACTGTGCATGTATGTGGACACAGTTAATATGTGTCTTCTGTGTGTTGCTAACTTGTTCCACCTATAAGCAGCACCAATGTTTATTTCATGTCAGATATCACGGTCCTGTGTCTAGCACATGGTTGCCACCTGTCCGGGAAATCAAAAGTTCCTTCCGGGGCAGGGAAATGTCAGGGAATTTAAGATATTTGTCAGGGAATCCCAGGTTTTGTGAAAATGTCAGTGAAATATTTGGTGTCATGGAAATGTTGTTCTCTGGTCAGGGAAATTTGGAAAGCTTAAGAGGGTTACATGAGAAAGGTGAGGCAATACGCTTCAATTAAGACAACAAGGCTTATGTAAAACACAAATCCGCAGGAACCAGCCAAAAAATTGCAACACCTTGATAGGCCAAGGGGTGGTCACATAACTTGCTAAGGCAGGTAGTCTTAGCATGCTAGACTCCCTTTAAGGCAACCTTAACAATAATTGACACCCTAAGTTGACGGTAATGCCATAAGACACAAGTTGTAGGTGGATGTGCTATTAGGTACAGTAGGGCATAGTTTCACACATAGGCCATGCCTTATGTGTCTGCTACTACAGTAAATCTAAATGATGTTGTCAGGGAAATCGATCACTTTGTCAGGGAAAAGTCAGGGAATTTCGAAGTGCCATGTTGGTGGCAACCATGTAGCATTATTTAAGGTAAATTGTACCTTAAGGGTATCCCATGGCTTATAGGATAAGCCCAAAGTTGAGTTGCGGCTTTATATACCGGTATGTGAAAATTTTATATAGCGTGTCTGAGAATGAATGGCATTTCAAATTTTTCATTGATGCTGATGTGGCTTATACACATCAGTGTCGATCGATCCCTGGTGAATTACCATTTTACCGTCCCTGTGTGTTGAGTTTTGTGTTTCGATGTAGGCACAAACATAGATGTGGGCTGTCAGGTCCTTTGTTCTGCTACATGGTGCCTTCAGTACACAGGTGTGTGGGTGTGTGGGTGTGGGTGGGGGGGTAGATTAGCACGGTAGTGATCCTAATGATGGGGGTGCTGCTGGTGGTACATAGGGCAGTGGGGGGGGGGACACCGTAAAACCCATGTGTATAAGCCAGGGCTAACTAGTATAGAACCTGAGTCCAACCTGTATATAAGCCGTGACCTGGGTTAAGAGATGGGAGCTGCACATTAAAAATGTCATTTTAGTAGTCTTTGTATTAACATCCCGCCTATAAGCCGCACCCTGAGTTGAGGACACTCCTATTTTGTCTGACATGGTGTGTGTACCAAGGCTGCCGCTTATACGCAGGGCGTTACAGCAGTGGTGTTTGTAGTAGGGGATAAAGCATAGTATGACTGATAAACTCTAAGTGCTGCTGGTACAAATGGTATGAGGGTAACACGGTATTCTTTGGATCTTATGAAAGATTTTCTTTTCGTCTTTTAATTCTACCTTTAAGGGTACAATCAAACAGATGTTAACATCTGATGCCTTTCTCTCTTTCCTTTTCTCTCAAATGGTATGATTTGCCATTTTCTCTCTACCGTTACAGCAAATTCAGGACAGCTGGTAGCTGTCATAAATATATGTATCTGTTCCCCCTAAGCTGGCTTCTATCAATGTCAGGGAATTATCTCGTCGGTCAAAATTCGATCCACATCTGCTTTATAATACAATAAGTACAGAGCACAGAAAATGTAGTAAAGATACACCCGGTCAGTGGTACAGGCACCACCCTAGGGGTACCAGTGGTCGGCCGGGGTATCAGTGCCCCGGTCACCCCATTGTAAGGCATCAGTTATGATAATAACGACAGCAGACTGACATGTTATATACATGTATAACACACATATGTCATGTCCATGGCACACTCAGGGTGACATTCTCTCACTTTAACAGTGTTACTGTTAGTGATGAGGGGTTCGCTGTAATACCTTACGTTTTTGCTGCCACTCGCATATTATAAGTGGGGTATAAACCTCTCGCGCATTGTCCAGTGAAAGTGGCCATGACGTATTCTATTCTGCTACAGGCGAGATAATACCAGTATTAAACCATTGAGCCCTAAGAATTCTGCAGTAAATACAAAGAACCATTTTATTGGTGCAAAATTAATCTGGTTACCACCTATAACAAGTTGCATCCCTACTTTGTGCATTTACTTCAGGCACGTGAGGGGTTATGATTATGCAGTTCTTAGCATAGCCGATAGCAAATACTACTCATATAAGCCAGACTCTATAAGCCTCTTTTGAGTCGTGATCTATATACTGTAATGGTCTGTTTAAGCGCCAGGGTCTCAAGCGCCGGTCTTGAATAAGCGCTGAGGTATAAGGGTACTGAAATTGATCTTAACCACTGAAAACAGTATTCAAATAAGCGTCTGTCCCATATAAGCACCGGGGGTACAGTGGGTTTGGAATCAATGAGCGCCCGGGCTCTTATACGGGCCACTACGGTACAAACCATAGCTTAATGCTAGGTTTTGCGGTAGTGGCTCGGGGCTGTACAACTTGTATAACCCAACAGAGACACAGATGTCTATATGTACAATACTTTTATAGTACATATATACGTTTTAGTAAAACATCCTCCAAACTTCGTTTCAACAAACCCCTCATTTAACCAAAAAAGTTCATTTTAACCTACATCAGATTTAGGCCACAAAAAAAAAAAAAAAAAAAAAGGTTTCCAGTCACTTTCTCAGTCCAAAGGGGCCGACCTCAGCATTTTTTTGAGGATTTTTTCATAATTTTCTGATTTTTTGAAGATTTTTTTTCAAATTTTTCCAAATTTTTGATTTTTTTCATCTCAAAATTTACATTCGAATCATAAACACCTATTCTCCCAACATTTTGTCAAGTTCTATGGAGGAAATCATCATTTCTTACCATAACCAGTGAAAACCTAGCAAAGTAGACTATATCAGGCCTTGGATTCTTAAAAAAAAAAAAAAATTAAAACAAAAAAAATCCGACCTACCTGCCTCAACTTTTTTGACCATGTTACCGGAAACATACATTTTTTTTGTTTTGCCTTAGCCAAGTACGGATCGTATAAAAATGCCCTTGGCCCAATATGTTTGTTATAAGCGTATTTTGATAAACTAAATTTGTTATATAAGCCATGATTCATTGTAGCACAGTGTCCGGGTATTCTCCACTGGTTCCACTGCTAATAATATACTAGTACCCAAAAATACTATCTGACAGATAGCCAGAAACTTTTCAAATTGGCCTGGAAGAAGTCAGAATTTTTTTTCTTTAGAAAAAGGTGAAAACTTCAAAATGAAAAATTGAACCAAGCAGAGATGTGTCCCAGGAGCTGTTTCCAGTAGATACATGTTGTGTGCCCAGCTCTATTGCCAGTATTGGCCAATAGCTAAGCATAGTTTTGGAGCTGTGTCCGTTGGGCACAACTTAGTAAAAATGCTGTGTCCCGGAAGATTATTTTGTGTCCCGGGAACTGGACACGTGCATTTCTTGAGCCCTGAAAACCCAAAGGCCACTTTGACCTTACTCCTGAGACCTCCCCACGTCTCCCTCCACAGCCCTTCAACCTCCCCCACCCCAACCCTGGGCTGGGGCAGTGGGGGTGAGGTGAGTTTTCTTCCTTTCCCGGCCCTCCTTATCTCTGCCCCGTGTGGTAGGTAGTGACCTGATTACATCCTGATTGTTATTGGTCCCCCAGGCAGATTACTTCAACCCAGACCCCATCACCCCCTCCCCCCTCCCAAGTCTACCACCACCAACGTAAAACCCTGCGTATAAGCCACGACATTCCAAAAGCCAACTGCTGCTTATAGACCCTTCCTGAAGTCTTGGTGCGGCTTATACCTGCAATGCTTACACACTACAGCGGCTTGTAGCTTATGCACAAACTAAAGGTGCGTCTTATACACGCATGGCATGTAGCTTATAGACAGGGTTTTATAACTTTCCTCATCACAGTCCTGTAGGTAGGTGTGAGGCGGGGGGGTCTGCTATTTTTAGACAGATTGTATGGTAACATATGGTGGCATCCTGCTACCCCAAAGTTACATGCTCTGATACATTTGACAGTCCACATGGTAAAACTTTGATTCAGAAATGTGTGACCCTCAGAGGTTCATCTACTTTCAGATGTTCAGAGGCCTCTCAAATTTAGACTTAAGTGCAATTTCATGTATTGAGAAAAACTTCCACTAGTGAAGCGTTCAAGGGCCCTAACATTTTTAGAGGTTGGGCCAGCACCCAACTGACATCTCTGGATCTTCTTCATGGTCTTACTTGAAGGAACACACACTAATTACTCATCTAAGTACAGGAGGCAAAATGATCCCAGTTTTGACTGCCCAGACCAGTATAAGAAAAATCATAGGCTTACATAGGCTCCAGGGATATAAGTCTTCAGGATTTCCTGATTTCTGAAACTTTTGAATGACATTTGCTTTCCTTAAATACGAGTGGCCAGGAGGGCTGTTTGGGAAAAAATTGAAGGGTTTTATATCAAGTAGATATATGGATTCCTGCCCATTCCTGACTTACACTGCTGCATAGCATAGCTTATAACCCCGACAGACCCAATGCAATAGTGTATGCCTCGCCTAAGGGCTATTACTATTCGTCTCAATACTAACCTAAGGTCATTTCAACACATGGGATCTGATAGGAAACACCCTGGGAATTGTGAATATGTCTTTAGGCCACACCAAAAAAAGAAGTTGGTCTATGGATTTCCCTCTCCATATTTTCGGAAATACAAAATTTTTTTTCTCTGAAAAAAATCGTGTCTGCGGATTTTGCTCGGTTCACTTTCTACAAGTTTTCTCTTTGTGATGTTTGGCAATTATTTTTTTTTTTAAATCATTTTTTTTTTCGATCGCCTCACTTTTCCAGCGAGGAATCCATTGGATGCCAAAAAAAACTCTTTAAAAAAAACAAAAAACACTCACTCGCACCATTTTTTTCAAAACCAAAATCCGTATACCAACTTAATTTTTTGGTGTGGCCTTAGGTATGAATATCTTCAGTGTTACAAAAGATTTAGTGAAATTCAAATTTCTGGGTATCCGCAGCAGGTATTTGCAGCAAGCCCAATATGATGATAAATGTGTAATCGTTTCTCAGCATTGTGTCCTTGAATAGTTTGGTTTTGTACACCAAAGCCAGGTCGAATGTTAAATTCAAACTTAACTGTTTAAATAAACCATGGTAAATCAATTAATTATCTAAACGCGTTGTATCACAATGATAGAAATCATTGCATGTTGCTTGCCTCTCAGCTAACCCTAATAAAAGGCTAATTAATGAGATGATCTGTTGTCCTGCAGCTGTTGTTTTGGTGTTCTATAAATAGCTGCACGTGTGCCTAGACTGCAGTGCAGATTTGCAGCGTAAATTCAGTTGGAATCTGGTTGATCCAATTATATAACCTACTATCTAGTATACACTCAGACAAGCAGACAAACCTCAGGAAAATGTAGTCTATACATTGTATTGTGTTTCCATACTGTACGTATCACCAGTTAAGCAGCTTGACACCTTTTAACTTCAAAGGGCTGCTACCACGGCACTCATTTGAGACAGCATATGCCTTACGCTGCACTGAGAACTCAAAGAATTGCGAATTCAAAATATAAATAGAAACCCCCTATACAACCTGCACCCTGACTTTTGAGACAGCTGATAAGCCACATCATGCCTCTGAATTGTCTATAAGAAAATAATATACAAGGCTCTATATTAGTTTCCACCTGTCCTTTATAATTATGGCATAGAGAATGGGAGTTGTACTCTATTGTATCTACTGGTCTGCTTTGGTAGGCAGTAGATAGTCATCTCTGAGATTCCGTTACCTTGGTGACACAAATGATACTATAGCTGCCTGTCAACCCTGACTAACAGTTACATAGTACATGTTCACAAAAACTGGCATAGCACGATCTAGGCTGCCACTCTGTCACTGTGTATGTGTGTGTGTGGGGGGGGGGGGGTAGACAGTGTCTATTATCGCCCTGTGTGTGCCGCCATTATTACCCCCTGTGTCTCACTGACCTAGATCCGCATGCCGCCATTGTTCCCGTCAATACTACCTCACTCTCCAACCACATATTTGGTGGCACCATTGCTGGGTTTGTAGTGATTGAGTGTGGTGGAGAGTGTAACATCAAGGGACGACCCATGCAGAGGGAGGCTTGGTGCAAGGGATCTAGTGGTCTATTCTGGTCCTTTTGTCCCCTGGGGGTGTTCAGAAATCCCTTATCTATTTATCTCAAGCCCTTTAAAGGTGAATTCCCACTCCTATGATTGTCA
Organism: Acholoe squamosa; assembly: GCA_949317995.1. Lineage (NCBI taxonomy): Eukaryota > Metazoa > Annelida > Polychaeta > Phyllodocida > Polynoidae > Acholoe > Acholoe squamosa. The sequence goes on along the minus strand of OX439051.1, from coordinate 46,991,893 downwards.
AGCGACATGACGTATGAATGCATCACAGGATGGCTGGCGAGTAACTCACTGGTGTAACGTTCATACATCATGGCGCTGATTCTACTATGTGCCCCAGAATTAGCGGCATTGCCAGTAGCGGTGCAAGCTTTGTGGAATGCATTCCCCACTTTATTTCAGGTTGAAAATAAAAGGTCTAGTGTCTAGTCTGATTAAGGACTAAGTATTATATATAGGCTTTCACACAGCCATGTCGTCCCAAGTAAGGCTTTCATATAGATTCCAGATATCCCTGATTAACATGACCAAATAAGGGAGTGATCATTTTTTAACAACAGGGAGGGGCCGGTGGGTTTGAGGGGGGGGGTCAGAATTTTTTCAACCCCTTGACCGGGGGGGGGTCAGAATTTTTTCAATACCTCTGATGGCGGGGGTGAAAATAATTTCACCTGTTTTCAGTGGAAAACCCCGCGCGTTACTATAGGCTAAAAGGGGACGTTCGCGCGTGATTTTTGTCCCTTATGGGGGGGGTCGAAAAAATTTTACCCCCTCAAGAGGGGGGGTCGAAATTTTTTCGCGCGTCCGCGCGCAAACCCACCAGCCCCCCCCCCTGTTGTTAAAAAATGATCACTCCCTAAGGGTTTCACACAGATAACTTATGTGCCTGATTAACATGGCCAAATAAGGCTTTCACACAGATTCCTGATGTGCCTGATTAACGTGACCAAATAAGGCTTTCACACAGATAACTGATGTTCCTGATTGACATTGCCAAATAAGGCTTTCGCACAGAGTCTGATGTCATTGATCAACATGGCCCATTAAGCCTTTCACAGAGTCTGACATCCCCGATCAACATTACACAACATAGCCATGATGTTCCTGATCAACTTGCCCAAATAGGGCTTTTGGACAGGCATGTCATCCCTGATCAACAACAAGGCTTTCACACAGATTCCTAACATCCATGATTAACATTGCTATATAAGGCTTTCACCTAGACTTGAAAACCCTGATCAACTTGACCAAATGTTTTCACACAGCCCTGACATTCATGATCAATATGACCAAATAAGGCTTTCACACAGCCCTGACATTCATGATCAATATGGCCAAATAAGGCTTTCACACAGCCCTGACATTCATGATCAATATGACCAAATAAGGCTTTCACACAGCCCTGACATTCATGATCAATATGGCCAAATAAGGCTTTCACACAGCCCTGACATTCATGATCAATATGACCAAATAAGGCTTTCACACAGCCCTGACATTCATGATCAATAGGACCAAATAAGGCTTTCACACAGCCCTGACATTCATGATCAATAGGACCAAATAAGGCTTTCACACAGCCCTGACATTCATGATCAATATGGCCAAATAAGGCTTTCACACAGCCCTGACATTCATGATCAATATGACCAAATAAGGCTTTCACACAGCCCTGACATTCATGATCAATATGACCAAATAAGGCTTTCACACAGCCCTGACATTCATGATCAATATGGCCAAATAAGGCTTTCACACAGCCCTGACATTCATGATCAATATGACCAAATAAGGCTTTCACACAGCCCTGACATTCATGATCAATAGGACCAAATAAGGCTTTCACACAGCCCTGACATTCATGATCAATATGACCAAATAAGGCTTTCACACAGCCCTGACATTCGTGATTAATATGGCCAAATAAGGCTTTCACACAGCCCTGACATTCATGATCAATATGACCAAATAAGGCTTTCACACAGCCCTGACATTCATGATCAATATGACCAAATAAGGCTTTCACACAGCCCTGACATTCATGATCAATATGACCAAATAAGGCTTTCACACAGCCCTGACATTCATGATCAATATGACCAAATAAGGCTTTCACACAGCCCTGACATTCATGATCAATATGACCAAATAAGGCTTTCACACAGCCCTGACATTCATGATCAATATGGCCAAATAAGGCTTTCACACAGCCCTGACATTCATGATCAATATGACCAAATAAGGCTTTCACACAGCCCTGACATTCATGATCAATATGACCAAATAAGGCTTTCACACAGCCCTGACATTCATGATCAATATGACCAAATAAGGCTTTCACACAGCCCTGACATTCATGATCAATATGACCAAATAGACACAGCACTCCTAGGGCACCAGAGGTTACCCTGTGTGCTTTTACTAACGCCCCACCGTGATCCATCCCCTTATCACATAGAGGGACATTCAGGGACTTGACATGCTGCTTTCAGTATTATAGTCCTCAGTCACAGAAATCAATCTGTTATCGTTGATAGAAGCAGTCTGCTGATTACTGATCCTCAAATGAAAATTCTAATATGTAGTATGCATATTAGAAAAATAGGGGATGTGTATATTCAATCTTGATCATTTTCATTTCTGCAATTTGGCAGGAAGACAAAGTTATCTTCAGACAAAAGCTATGCCAGCTTAAAAGCTTTGATCCCACTTATTGCTGAGTTCAGAATGACTACTAACAGTTGACCAAGTATTGAAATGTGAGCACTTCAGTTTTTCCTTTGCTTCTTCTCTAGGTCAGAGATGAAGTTAAGGTCACATAGCAATATTACCCCACCTTGACCTTGAAAATTAGATAACTGGTGTGTCCTTGACCTCCGCCCCGTAATAATAATGAGTCTGGCCCTTTCTTTGACCTTTTAGTGTGAGAAGCGTGACCTTGCAGTGTAACAGGAGTGACATTGGTCTGAGCTAGGTGTGACCTTGTGCCCTATGGTTCTTGTTTAAGAAATGCTGATCCCAGGGTGACCTTGCGCCCTATGGTTCCTGTGTAAGTGATACTAAGGATGATCCCAGTGTGACCTTGTGCCCTATGATACCTGCACAGGTGATAGGGTGACATTGACCTTGTGGTCCATGGAACTTTTGTATGTCATAAAATGGCCAATGGAGTGACCTTGTGCTGTTATGGTACTTTGTATTTATGAGGTGACCCTGATGTGACCTTGTGCCCTATGGTACTTGTGGAGGTGATTTTGGTGTGATTTTTGCAGTGTCCTATGGTACATGTGTAGTTATAGTGTGACATTGGAGTGACCTTGTGCTTTATGGTACTTTTGTATTTATAAGGTGACCCTGATGTGACCTTGTGACCTATGGTTCTTGTGGAGGTGATAGGGTGACGTTGTGTTTAGAGTTTGGTGTCAGAGCTGACCGTGGTGAGATATCACATACCCTGCCAGTCCTGTCCGGAGGGGGGGGGGGTGTCAGTGTGTATGGGGGAGAGATAGACCCAGGTACTTATCTCTCTGCAGGGGTCCAAACTAAACAAGTAGGAGAGTCTGGAGTTCAAGAAGATAAGACGATGAAGATAATATACTATGAAGTCTGTCATAGTTGATGGAAGTATTCTCTATATCAAGTTCAAGGTGACTCAGACTTTCCTAATCCTATGTTGAGTACCGGTATAAAGGAAAAAAATGCTGTGGCCATATTTTAATATTACCGTATCGTCGTGAATAACCGCCCAGGCGCTTAAAACTTTGGAGGTATGGTTACCCCCGGCCTTTATACAAAACAGGCGCTTATTCAAGATCTAGTTTTCAGTGGTTAAGAGATATTTCAACACCCCCTTAACCCCGGCGCTTATACAAGACCGGCGCTCATTCAAATCCCGGCGCTTAAACACGACGATACGGTAGTTCTTCCCTATCGTGACTTCCCTACGGAAATTCATTATAACATTTTATCAGGGCTGCTTCATATTTAAATAGAGTATATTACCAAAGAGTCTTTTGTGGTATTACATATACGTGAAGCTAATTTCCTAAGGTATTGACCCCCTTTCTACACATATGAAAGAGTCCTCAGACATTTCTGCCTCCAGTCACAGGGGCGTGGGAAGCAGTTTCAGAGTGGGTGGGACCAGGGGGGGTTTCTGCAATTTTTTACCTCCCTTTGCTTGATCTTTTAGTTTTGACCTTTTGAGGTGTTGGCCAAAAGTGGGGGGGGGGGACATGTCCCCCGTCCCCCCTGCTTTCCACGCCCATGAGTCAGCCATCTCTAAGCCTCTATTGGAGTATAATAGATGTGTTCGGGGTGGTTGGGATGGGGTAGAAAGGTAGCGACGTAAGGCACATCTGAATGGGCCCGACTGATAATGCCTATTTAAGTGTTACTCCCAGCCCCAGCACTCTCCAACAAAAGGGTACGTCACCTGCGTTACCTGCTTTCAATATTACCCCCTTATCCACTTTTTTTTTTTCAAGGACATTGGAAATTTCTGAAAATAACCCTTCGCGTTTTTGGTAACGCAGGTGACGTACCCTACAGTTACTTAGTGCAGGGGCTGAGTGTTACTACTATTGAGATGAAGGGCGGGTGGACTTAAGATAGAGTTGTAGGGACCTACAGGTGTGAGGTTCTATGTAGAGGTAGTCATAGGGTGTGATTGTATGGGGTGATAGGGGAAGGCACCCTAAAGGAAACCTTCAAGTTTAAGCCGCACCTTATGTGCAAGGCACTGTTGTACAATGTGGGCATTTAAAGGCTGATAGTGTATGGCTACATTGATATATTATGCCAAACCAAGGGGCTTGATAACTCTCAGAATGCAGAATTGGAGCTGGTTTCTGGCCGCATGCACTGATAAGACCTGATAAGATAGAACCAGCTTGTCCCTAGGTACCCATCATAACATGTCTTATCAGAGTGTTTTGCCACTTTTGGAAGAACCAGCAAAATTCAAAAGGGTGGATCCCCTGGGTATGGGTCTATAATCCTATAAGGGATGAAAGGCTCACCACACCAGGAGGAGATTAGTTACTAGTAGACATGAGTCAGAGATAAGACCTTATCTCCATGTCCCACATTGATATCTCACACATCCCACACCCAAATAAACACTACACTGCTACGTATTGTCATGGTTAAGTGCCAATCCTATAGATGTCGAAGCAGTAGGGGTAGCGCATATAAACCACACCCCAAACTTTGCTTTTTTTAAAAAAAGGGGGGGGGGGATTTATAAGCCACACCTGGTGCTTGGATTCTAAAACTGAATTGGACTGATCCGATAAGCAGCACTTGCCTTTTGAAATGGCCTATAAGCTGCAGCTTATAGGCTGTTGGTAGTGACCTGACCCAGTTAGGCACGTCCCCAGAAGCCACATGTTTTGCTGGTACCGCTGCAGCACCAGCGAAAAATGTTGTTGCCGATGTCAGTGTTTTTGGCCCAAATGTGTTGTTATTTGAACAGAAACTTGCTTTATTGTCGCAGTACACATGGTTTATTGTCACAACTCATCCTTGTTTGCCGCATGGTGCCGAGAAATTGCAGGAAATTGTTATATCTGAATAAAGCATAACACTGTGTGCTGCGCGGCCCTGTTGGTGGTCCGAGATTGGTGGTCCAAGACCGTCTCTCGGTGATAAACAACCCAGGTTGGTTACCTTCTTTGCTTCTGGGGGGAGGGGGGGGTCCTGCTCCTCGAATATTCTAGTTTTCTTACCCTTAGTTTAAGATGAAATCTGAGTTGACGATGACGTTCGCCAGCTCAAGCTACCCTTAAGCTATAGGTCACACTATGGGAAACTCCTATTATTAAGGGAGATATAATAGTTTTTGTATATGATGCCATTTACACTCCCAGCTTGTCTCCATTTACGCCCACAGGCTGCCATTGTGACCTCGGTAAACAATTCACGCACCAAACCTGCGGTACTTGTAGTAGAAATGCATAGAAGTATCAGTCACTGAACAGGTGGACGGACGCTCAAAGCGTTGTGGGAGGAGGGCTTTCGCAGTATATGCCAGTTGGGGCTTTGACAAAAATTTGTCCCAGTCCAAGATTTTATTTCACTTAATTTCAGATGAAACAAATTTTCGATAGTGCGAGGTCGATTGGAGGGAAAAACTACCACAGATCCATATCCCTCAATGCATTGTTGCAATTTTTTTTGCATAATTAGCATAATTATGCAGTATCTTGGTACTGTTCAAAATAATATCGATATGTTCCATTGCTCCCTTATAGAATTCATATGCTTGGAAGTATAAACTACTGACACCTATTGACTAGTGGAATCTGAACAATAGAAAAGAAATGCTTCTCCCCTACCTTCCTATAGCATCAATCAAGTTGTTCAATGGAGGCAGCCATTGCTTGATCAGGTGCTTAGACTTTTTAGATCCAAATGCTAGTTACCAGTACATTATCACTGTTGATAAGCTTCACACATCAATACGGCAGCCACCCGGGGGACAAGCCCTGTTTGCACTGTATGGAGGCCTTTCCATTTCTCTGTTCTCTGGTGTTTGATTGAAAATGTTGACATCCTTCTGTGTTTTAACTTGTGTTTTAATCTGTGTTTTTATGGTACATTTATTGAGTTTAGGGCTATAACAGATTAGTGTTAGTGCTATGGTATGATAGTAATTACTCACTATTTGTCAGGGGTTAAACAATATATGTTAGTAATTACTCACTATTTGTTAGCAATTAGTCAAAATATGTCAGTACCGTAATCTCCCGCGTAGAAGGCGCAGCTCGGGTAGAAGGCGCCCCCCCAACTCAGAGAAGGCCTTTTCACGTAGAAGGCGCACGTACCTCTTCTGGATCGATTTCCGGAAAAACCCGCGTATAAGGCGCCCCCCCCAACTCACAGGGGGGCTGTTTCGCGTAGAAGGCGCCCCCCCCCCTCCCCACCCCCTATTCTACAGTGACCGGTCTGCCGCGGTGCAGGCTCTATGAGTTCAAGCTGTCATCAGCACACGGTCGGCTTGAAGCCGCCGAGCGCCCGTCGACACCTCCCGGTCTGCCGCGGTGCTGGCTATATGAGTTCAAGCTGTCATCGGCGCACGGTCGGCGTCAAACCCGCCGAGCAAATCTACAGCGACCGGTCTGCCGCGGTGCTGGCGCTATGAGTTCAAGCTGTCATCGGCACACGGTCGGCTTGAAGCCACCGAGCGCCCGTCGACAGCTCCCGGTCTGCCGCGGTGCTGGCTATATGAGTTCAAGCTGTCAGCGGCACACGGTCGGTGTCAAACCCGCCGAGCGCCCGTCGACACCTCCCGGTCTGCCGCGGTGCTGGCTATATGAGTTCAAGCTGTCATTGGCGCATGGTGGGCCTTATCCCCGGCGAGCGCGTCGACACCTCCCGGTCTGCCGCGGTGCTGGCGCTATGAGTTCAAGCTGTCATCAGCGCATTTTCCCAAATGAGTTGTTGGAAAAACCCGCGTATAAGGCGCACCCCAAACTCAAGGCAATTTACCTCCCGCGTATAAGACCCAGCAGCATTTTGTTTGGCGTAGAAGACGCGCCTTCTACGCGGGAGATTACGCTATTTACTCACAATTTATCAGCAATTAGTCAATATACATCAGTACTTAGTCACTATATATCAGCAATTATCAATACATTGTAGTAATTACTTATATTTTATCAGCATTTAGTCAATATATGTTAGTAATTACTCACTATTTGTCAGCTATTAGTCAATACATGGTAGTAATTACTTACATTTTATCAGCATTTAGTCAATATATGTTAGTAATTGCTCACTATTTGTCAGCAATTAGTCAATATATGTTAGTAATTATTGTTTCAATAATTTTAATAAAGGTTAACACAAGAACCCCCCCCCTTCCCTACCTACACTCAATAAATTTTATATCCAGCCATATTACATGGGTTATAATATAGGCTGAATTTTGACCAAAATAATTCTCTTAAATTACAGGATTTTTATTTGAATTCATTATCCTATGGGCATAGGATGCCCATAGGATATTTATCCTATGGGCATAGGATGCCCATAGGATATTGGAATATACCAAGTTCCCTGGTGTAAAGTAGACGTTCTACTGTAGTCTTGCCACCACCACAGCCTTTGTTATGGGCACATACACCACTTTTGTAATGATAGGATTATAGAGGGGCCAGTCAATAAAGAAAAGAGAATGTTATATGCAGTCCCATAGCCAATCTACTCACCCTGGATATAGCCGTGAAAACCAATTTTAACCCTTTACTGCACTGGTGTCTGTTTCTATAGGGGTATACATAGGGCAGTGCATAGGGTTTATGATGCATTGATTCACACTGTGATCCTTACAGGATTAGCAGGCTGTCCAGGGGCCGCACATACTTCCCTATGATGCATTGATGCACTTTTAACCCTTTATGGATGGCATGATGCATTGATACACAGTTAACCCTTTATGAATGGCATGATGCATTGATGCACATTTAACCCTTTATGAATGGCATGATGCATTGATTCACTTTAAGCCTTTATGAATGGCATGTAGCATTGATGCACAGTTAACCCTTTATGGATAGCATGATGCATTGATGCACAATTAACCCTTTATGGATAGCATGATGCATTGATGCACAGTTAACCCTTTATGGATAGCATGATGCATTGATGCACAATTAACCCTTTATGGATAGCATGATGCATTGATGCACAGTTAACCCTTTATGGATAGCATGATGCATTGATGCACATTAAACCCTTTATGAATGGCATGATGCATTGATTCACTTTAGCCTTTATGAAAGGCATGATGCATTGATTCACTTTAAGCCTTTATGAATGGCATGTAGCATTAATGTGGGCCTCCCTAGCCCACTTAAAAGGGTCTATTTCTTCTCTTTCCTATCCCCTCGGGATGTGTGTGGTGCACATATGCGCGGGCACTGACACATTCCCCTGTGAAATTGTGTAATGTAGTTCTCGCCATGAATATGACCTTAGCTGTCAAAATGGCGTTAAACATCTATTACTCACTCACTGTAGCATTAATGCACAGTTAACCCTTTATGGATAGCATGATGCATTGATGTACAGTTAACCCTTTATGGATAGCATGATGCATTGATGCACATTTAACCCTTAATAAATGGCATGATGCATTGATGCACATTTAACCCTTTATGAATGGCATGATGCATTGAGGCACAGTTAACCCTTAATGAATGGCATGATGCATTAATGCACATTTAACCCTTTATGAATGGCATAATGCATTGATGCATAATTAACCCTTTATGAATGGCATGATGCATTGATGCACATTTAACCCTTTATGAATGGCATGATGCATTGATTCACATTTAACCCTTTATGAATGGCATAATGCATTGATGCATAATTAACCCTTTATGAATGGCATGATGCATTGATGCACATTTAACCCTTTATGAATGGCATGATGCATTGATGCACATTTAACCCTTTATGAATGGCATGATGCATTGATGCACATTTAACCCTTTATGAATGGCATGATGCATTGATGCACAGTTAACCCTTAATGAATGGCATGATGCATTAATGCACATTTAACCCTTTATGAATGGCATAATGCATTGATGCATAATTAACCCTTTATGAATGGCATGATGCATTGATGCACATTTAACCCTTTATGAATGGCATGATGCATTGATTCACTTTAAGCCTTTATGAATGGCATGTAGCATTGATGCACAGTTAACCCTTTATGGATAGCATGATGCATTGATGCACAATTAACCCTTTATGGATAGCATGATGCATTGATGCACAGTTAACCCTTTATGGATAGCATGATGCATTGATGCACATTAAACCCTTTATGAATGGCATGATGCATTGATTCACTTTAGCCTTTATGAAAGGCATGATGCATTGATTCACTTTAAGCCTTTATGAATGGCATGTAGCATTAATGTGGGCCTCCCTAGCACACTTAAAAGGGTCTATTTCTTCTCTTTCCTATCCCCTCGGGATGTGTGTGGTGCACATATGCACGGGCACTGACACATTCCTCTGTAGGTTCGTGTAATGTTGTTCTCGCCATGAATATGACCTTAACTGTCGAAATGGCGTTAAACCTCTATTACTCACTCACTGTAGCATTAATGCACAGTTAACCCTTTATGGATAGCATGATGCATTGTTGCACAGTTAACCCTTTATGGATAGCATGATGCATTGATGCACATTTAACCCTTAATAAATGGCATGATGCATTGATGCACATTTAACCCTTTATGAATGGCATGATGCATTGATGCACAATTAACCCTTAATGAATGGCATGATGCATTAATGCACATTTAACCCTTTATAAATGGCATAATGCATTGATGCATAATTAACCCTTTATGGATAGCATGATGCATTGATACACAGTTAACCCTTTATGAATGGCATGATGCATTGATACACAGTTAACCCTTTATGAATGGCATGATGCATTGATGCACATTTAACCCTTTATGAATGGCATGATGCATTGATGCACATTTAACCCTTTATGAATGGCATGATGCAATGATTCACTTTAAGCCTTTATGAATGGCATGTAGCATTGATGCACAATTAACCCTTTATGGATAGCATGATGCCTTGATGCAGTTAACCCTTTATGGATAGCATGATGCATTGATACATAGTTAACCCTTTATGAATGGCATGATGCATTGATGCACATTTAACCCTTTATGAATGGCATGATGCATTGATTCACTTTAAGCCTTTATGAATGGCATGTAGCATTGATGCACAGTTAACCCTTTATGGATAGCATAATGCATTGATGCACAGTTAACCCTTTTTGGATAGCATGATGCATTGATGCACATTTAACCCTTTATAAATGGCATGATGCATTGATTCACTTCAAGCCTTTATGAATGGCATGTAGCATTGATGCACAGTTAACCCTTTATGGATAGCATAATGCATTGATGCACAGTTAACCCTTTATGGATAGCATGATGCATTGATGCACATTTAACCCTTTATAAATGGCATGATGCATTGATTCACTTTAAGCCTTTATGAATGGCATGTAGCATTGATGCACAGTCAACCCTTTATGGATAGCATGATGCATTGATGCACAGTTAACCCTTTATGGATGTTACAAAGCATTGATGCACATTTAACCCTTCATGGATAACATGATGCATCGATGCCTTTTAACCCTTTATGAATGGCATGATGCATTGATGCACTTTAACCCTTTATGGGTGGCATGATGCATTGATACACAGTTAACCCTTTATGAATGGCATGATGCATTGATGCACATTTAACCCTTCATGGATAACCTGATGCATTGATGCACTTAACCCTTTATGGATGGCATGATGCATTGATACATAGTTAACCCCTTAGGGATAGCATAATGCATTGATGCACAGTCAAATTGATAGACAAGGCATTGATGTGCAGTTAACCCTTTTATGGATGTCATGATGCATTGTCAGCAAATATGTCAGTAATAATGCACTATTTGTCAGCAATTAGTCAATTTATGTTAGTAATTGCTCATTATTGGTCAGCAGTTCATCAACATATGTCAGTAAGCACTCACTATTTGTCAATATCTGATTGAATATTGAATTGAAAATAGCATTGAAAATTGCATTAAAAACTCGGGTCTTTTAGGTCTTAGACCTAACCTGCTCCATCTTGTCAGTATCTAGTCAACATTTCTCAGCAATTAGTCAATATATGTCAGTAATTACTCACTATTTGTCAGCATTTAGTTATAGCATAGTTTAGCATAGCACATAGAACACAGTTGACCATAGGTATCTTAGGGCTGTGCCCTAGCCTTAACCATTTTTATTGTTTCTATTGAAGCAAGCTGCTTGCTTCATTTGACTCAGATGGGACGTTTTCAGAGAAAAATTATCCAGGAAATCGGTCGAGGTAAACTGCCTTAAGTTGACCACCTCTAGTTGGAGTTGCTAATATCAGACTATATACATGAATGTATCTGCTCAAAATATTTGGAATTTATGAGCAATCATATTGTTACATTTATTAAATGAGGGGACTAATGTCTCAAACTGTTGTTTAGAATTTCGGTATTTTCTTATTCTCTGACAAGGAGTGGTCGATGCAAGATGGTATTACCCACTGGCTGTAGCCTTCTTCTGAAGGAGCCCGCATGTTCAGGCTGGGTTGGTAAGGTGGGTTAGAGTTTTTACACCTGGCAATCCTGGTCAGACAGTGGTAGGCGCCGCACATGGCTATGTTCCGACCGGGTCTATATATTGTGATTGTTAAGTGTGTTAGATTTTTTACACCTGGTAATCCTGGTCAGTCAGTGGTAGGCGTTGCACTCTGCTATGTACAGTACCACTCTATAAAAGTGGTTGGTGTGTTAGGGCTAGAGTTTTTACACCTGGCAATCCTGGTCAGTCAGTTGAAGGCGCCGCACATGGCTATATTCCGACCTAGCGCGATACAATATTGACCAATGAGAATATTCCTTTCATTCAGTGCCGACTTTTCAGGGTGCATTACGTAACACCTGGTACCCATCAGCTAGCTGTTATCAGTCCTTATCGCGAAAGGTATCAGCTTCAGCAGGGGTCGGCCCACTAAGGAATCCGCTTACCCGGAATACAGACTGGGTTTCTATATGTGACATGTACTGTCTCAAAATCAATGACCATGCAAACCTCTACCGTACATTGATTGAATATGATAGTAGTTGAAAATAGGCCCGTTCTTCTAAAAACTGTGCTTTCTTATAATTGTCTTTGAAAATTATAATTGACATTGAAGCTTGCTTCATAGGACTTTATCCTATTACCTGTGACATCTTTTTTTAGTGTAATATATCTAAATGAATGATATCACTGAACCTCTGCTGCGATGATTCATTGAAATAGATGATATACATCTAATAGAAACTACATTGAAAATCGTCACATGCATCCTACAGAAAGATGGCACTGCAGCTATGCTGTGCTACTTCCTTGCAAATGGTCACATGCTAGGCTAGCGCTAGTAAATATTTTTCAGGTAGCCAGTCTGGCGAATTTGTATCAATTCTGATTAACCACATATGAAATCAATTAGCCAAAAGAACCAATGGACAATGCAATAAAAGACATGTGATCAAAGGACATGTTCACTTTCATCTTCTAGCTAAGATTTGAGGTGGAGTATAAAAATATAAAAGGACAGTTTTAATTCCCCTTCTTATATCTGTTGAAAATAAGGTCTTAATCAGTGGACTATAGACCTATGCAGTAGTTTGGTTAAAGGGGTTGACAAAGGTGTTGGCATTTTCCTCCACTATTCCATTTTTTTTTCCATACTTCTGAAAAGTGACAGGACCAGCTACTCATAGGAACATATAAAGGAGAAGCTCAATCTCCAGAGGCAGACAGTAATTGTAATATGCTAGATTTGTAAAGTTGAATGCCTAAAACGATATAACAAACAATATGGAAGATGTTGGGATTTCATAATTTCTTTTATTTTTTATTTTTCTTAAAGTCTGAAAATTTCAGATTCATTGCATGTGAATAAAGACAGTGTGCTTATTTTTTGTCATGTTATGAGCTCTCCAACGGTATGCTACACTACATATATCATATTCCCAGTTGGGACTTCTGGAAGGAGGATTAGTCAGTCTGGCTAATCAAATGAGAAAAGTGTTGGCCAGATTGTGATTAGATTCGCCACTGGCGAATGGCTAGCGCGAGCTTAGACATGCATCCTGAAGAAAGATGGCACTGCGGCTCTGCTGCGCTACCTCCTTGAAATTGGTCACATGCATCCTGAAGAAAGATGGCACTGTGGCTCCACCACATTACTTCCTAGAAAATGATCATATAAAAATCATAACCTATTGTCCCCTCGTAGTTGGAGTTGTGGCTTATAGGTGCGGCTTATACACCAGGTTTTACGGTGGTAGGTGCTAAATTTAACTGTTACCAGACAGAACAGTAGTGAGACCACCAGCTGTGTGCCACCCACTCACTTACCGTAAACTCCTGTCTATAAGACACTGCTTTATTATAAGATGTTTCCTAAGGTCTCGTTTCTTCCAGTGGTCGTACAAAACTTTTTCAGGTATGCGAAGGATTTATTTCCTAAAGTTGCTGAAATAACCAGTAAAATAGGGCTATGCAGGAATTACGGTATAATATATAAGTGAAGGGGTGGTTAAATATGACAGTATGAATATTACGGTACACAATGTCAGCATCATCTATTACTCAGATTCCCCTAGTACCGGTGGGACAGGGAGAGCTTATATACAGAACACAGTTGTCTTCAGGATTTAATTCATAATCTAGCACCTCAGACATCTCATTCTCAAATCCTATCTGTTATTTTATATCCAACTGTCAGTCGGATCAAATTTACATGGTTTGATCAAGCAAGTCGGTCAGTTGGAAAAGGTACAGATTAGTACACAACAGGTGTGTACTAATGTAGTATAACCTTGGACATATCAAAGCCTCTCAAGTGCCCTCTAGTAGAGATTATAATGTATCAGATTTGCCTGTAGATTTATATTCATTGAACATTCCTCTCTCCTTTCCCTACCCGTCCTCCGCCCAAATCATTTCGGCCACGCTTTTTTATTTATTTGGGTTTCGGGCCGGCCGACATAGAAAAGCCCAAAACCAAAATAAAAATAAAATTTGAAAAGTCAACTTTTTTTATTTCCTCCGACATCCTCAAGCAACTACCCAGGTATATGAATGACATTGATGATAGTACATGCAGGTGTATTTGGTATCAAATGAAAGCTTATCACATCAGAAATGTACTGAACATGGTATCATCTGTATTAAGAGACTTTTTGACCAAAGATGAGGATAAACAAAGTAAATTACCTATATCTAAAAGTAAAACAACAAAAACGGTCTCATATAATGGACATATATGCATAAGGGATTATCAATTTTATTTTATTTTTTATCTATTTTGTATCGCCCTCAGACTGAAGTTTTTATTTTGGGTGCCCGTAACCCAAATAAATAAAAAAAAAGTGTGGTCTTACATGTATCATACAAGGCTGGTACGGAGGCGCGTTATAGCTACTGTCGATGGCTTTTTTAAATCTCGTAAATTCATTAATCAGAGACAAAATGATGCTATTTTGAAACCGCACGCGTGCCTTATAGAAGTCTCTCCAAATCAAGGTGCTCCTTGTATGTGGGGCAGCCTCATGAACAGGGGATTACGTTAGAAATGAGTAATGCCATCGATAAAAGGGGAGTCAGGATTATCAGTAGATAAAAAGATGAAGTAAAAACCCTGACATATCTGATCAGCGGCAATCAGTGAGTCAGTATGTGACTGGTGGGCGTACCGTATTCCAAGGGAAAGAAGAGTAATTTGTATCAACATGACCATGTACACAGTGAGATGAATGAATTGGAGTAATTCTTTATTTAAAAAACAATGTCTATTACCTGCTGAGAGATGCACCTTGTAGGTCTCTTAAGTATACCGGTAGGCTTCTTACATGGATACACCTAATGAGAGAAGTACGGTATAGCTGTAGCATTACCGTAGTATTAGATGTTACTTGGGGGTTATGGGGGTAGTTAAACCTTTTGGCGTGTAACCAGGGCAGTGGGTAGACAGGTGGTGTTCTACATATACCATCTAACTCCCCATATATAAGCCATATATATATACCAGAGTATATAAACTTATGTCTGTCGGGGCTAAATTGACCACTCATACCAGAACTATGGGTGATCATCCAGCATCTGTATGGCGCTGCGCTGCTGTAACAACTTGTGTATAAGCCGCAGCCTATCAATCAGATCCCTAGTATTCCACTTTTCCAGGAATTCCTGGTCTTTGGTTGAGATTTCGCTATTGAATTTGATTGATTTCTTGCAAATTTGGTTTCCAAAATTGAAGTGACCTTTGAAATTTCAATCTACCAGTAGGTGACAATTAAGATTGCCCTAAAATGGTCACGAAATCACAAAGGTCTAACGTCTCCCTAACTAGGCCAGTGTACAAACAATACACAACTCAGCACAAACTTTGTATCTTGTTGTTGTTATTATCTTAGATAATTTTGCATCATGTAAAATTTATGATAATTTTTCTTATATGTGCGGGGTGCGCCTTATAATCGAGGTGTTACGGCAATGGGCACTATGATGCATAAGCGGACGTTAATAAGGCTGCATATGGATGACGTATGGCCTATTGTATGACAAGACAAACAAAGAATCCTGACATAATGCTTGACGTACCTCCCTTGACACCCACTTCCTTTGTCATGTACCTTGTAGGTCACTTCCGTTTAGGTTTACCTATGAAAGGAAAAGTAGAGTGAGACTCACATATGAAGGGCATACGTTTAGACCACTGTCAATCTTTTTTTCTGAATGTTAAATGAAGCACAGAGATGAATACCCCTTGCGAGTTCTCATATTAGTACCCGCAAATGAGTTGCACCCTGACTTTGTAGATTTGCGATAGGTCGGAAAAGTCTGAGGTTTAAAGAAGTGCCGCTTTTAAGTATTGTCTGTGGGTATTTAAAATATCTTGTATAAGCACATCTTTACTTCTCCGAGACCCTATTGTACGCTGTGGGCTTCCAAAAAATGTGAGGCTTATGGTAGTACTGTAAAAATACATATAACAACATGGGTCAGGTCGGCAGAAAGTGTATGATTTTGCCCTTGAAGGCCCTTAAAAATTAATTTTCTAATTACTTTATATAACCCTAACACATTTGTGAAGGGACATCCCCTTAGCTCAGAAAACCAAAAAATACCGACTTAAGACATCCGGTTCCATTTTTATTGCTTGTTTTGTGTCATGTAACATCCGGAACCAAAATGATGAAATATGGAGGTAATTAAAGTTGCTGTCAGTAATAGAGAATGTCCCATTATGCATAGCAAACACATGCAATAGCAAGGCCAATATGTCTATTATTGACTTCAATTATGAAATGGAACAAAATTTGTGTTATGCATGCATGATAAAAGTACCGGATGTTACGTAACGTCCGGTACTTTTATCAGAATTACATGGAGACAAATGCTGATAGACACACAATTTTTTTCACCAAAGTAGGGGATAATAGGTCCCATTATATAGGTAATAACAAAAATGTTGAAGCTTCATTTTTTCCATGTAATATAACTGATTTAGATTTAGGTACTGGACGTTACAAATTACAGATTTCCATTTTCAAAGACACATGATGAAAAATTCTCATTCAGTAACATGTCCAAACCTCATGGAAATGATACCTACCGTAATCTCCCGCGTAGAAGGCGCAGCGCGCATAGAAGGCGCCCCCCCCAACTCAGAGGAGGCCTTTTCACGTAGAAGGCGCACGTACCTCTTCTGGATCGATTTCCGGAAAAACCTGCGTATAAGGCGCCCCCCAACTCACAGGGGGGCTGTTTCGCGTAGAAGGCGCCCCCCCTCCCCACCCACCTCTATGAGTTCAAGCTGTCATCGGCGCATGGTGGGCGTATTCCCCGCCGAGCAAATCTACAGCGACCGGTCTGCCGCGGTGCTGGCTATATGAGTTCAAGCTGTCATCGGCACACGGTCGACGTATTCCCCGCTGAGCAAATCTACACCGACCGGGCTGCCGCGCTGCTGGCTATATGAGTTCAAGCTGTCATCGGCACACGGTCGGCTTGAACCCGCCAAGCGCGTCGACACCTCCCGGTCTGCCGCGGTGCTGGCTATATGAGTTCAAGCTGTCATCGGCACACGGTCGACGTATTCCCCGCCGAGCAAATCTACACCGACCGGGCTGCCGCGCTGCTGGCTATATGAGTTCAAGCTGTCATCGGCACACGGTGTGACTGTCGGCGTCAAACCCGCCGAGCAAATCTACAGCGACCGGGCTGCCGCGCTGCTGGTGCTATGAGTTCAAGCTGTCATTGGCACACGGTCAGCGTAATGCCCGCCGAGCGCCTGTACACCGACCGGGCTGCCGCGCTGCTGGCTATATGAGTTCAAGCTGTCATCGGCGCATGGTGGGCCTTATCCCCAGCGAGCGCGTCGACACCTCCCAGTCTGCTGCGGTGCTGGCGCTACGAGTTCAAGCTGTCATCGGCGCATTTTCCCAAATGAGATGTTGGAAAAACCCGCGTATAAGGCGCACCCCCAACTCAAGGCAATTACCCTCCCGCGTATAAGACCCAGCAGCATTTTGTTTGGCGTAGAAGACGCGCCTTCTACGCGGGAGATTACGGTATAATCATATACAATATAAAGAATAACTTTGGGATACTCCAGATGTTATTTTTTCAATACAGGACACTTGTAAAAAATACAAAAAGTCAAAAAAGAACAAATTTGGCTATTTTTTTCACCTTGGCAGGCTATTTTTCTGATAGCCCTAAGTGTCCTCTATCAAATGAGTCTATGTAAGTCAAGATTGGTTCACAAATTCTTTCTCCAGAGCCATAAGAGTCTAAAAAAAACCCAAAAACACTAAATGTACTGCTTTCTGGCGACCTGACCCACATACGGCACTCAGAGCCAAGGTACATCTAATAGGATTGAACTGAACTCAGGGTTAAGCTTGCAAGCAAGGTTTTCTTTGTTTATTGGAAGAGGCTCTAGCCTCCATTGCATTCACATGGGAGGTCGATAGCACACAAAATCGGACAGTCCAATTTTCTTGAGTTGACCTGTGCTATTGTAATTTACGTTAGTTCATAATTTCTCTATAGAAATTAAGGCAAGTCATTTGTATACTGTTGGTAGGTGGTCGATTTATGGTAGCTTACCCATCCTCCACTGTGAATTGCCTGCATGCAATGCTCCCCACAATAAGCTATATGTTTGGTAAAAGCTATGATAGTGGCCTGGGCTGGCTGACTGTGTCCCATTGCCTCCACAACACCCCACTAGTAGTACAAGGCTATATAGGCGTCATAACAGCGGCCTGGACCAGCTGACTGCGTCCCATTGCCTCCACAACACCCCACTAGTAGTACAAGGCTATATAGGCGTCATAACAGCGGCCTGGGCCGGCTGACTGTGTCCCATTGCCTCCACAACACCCCACTAGTAGTACAAGGCTATATAGGCGTCATAACAGCGGCCTGGACCGGCTGACTGCGTCCCATTGCCTCCACAACACTCCAGCAGCATAACGATCCTGCCTACACACTTGTCAGCGGCATTTAAGCCAGGGGTCGCTCTCTTATATAGCAGGACCTTGCTTGTAGCAAGTCGTCATAATTCATTGATGCATCATGGTGCCCCAATTAAACTATGGACTCCATAACATCTTTACTATGCTTAAAAGAAAGATCGATATGTAAGCCTCTGCCATCGCTATTACCCTCATAACATGGTTGAAGTTCCTTAAGAGCTGCATTCTGGCATCTAACTTTATCAGCAATTAGTCAAAATGTATCAGTACTTACTCACTATTTGTCAACGATTAGCCAAAATATATGTCAGTACTTAGTCACTATTTGTCAGCAATTAGTCAAATTAGTACTTACTTGCTGTTTGTCAGCAAATAGTCAAAATATGTCCACACTTTCACTGACGACTTGTCAATTGACATTTGACATTCAATTGATTGAGGCCTCTTCCTTAGGACTGAGTCCTTCACCTGTGACATTTTAATTAAGTAAATTTAGTAAATAAAATTACATCAGCCCTCTCCCTATATGGTCGTTTAGCGCAAAATACTCATGTGTGCCTTTGTTTGCATCTTACAGGTAAGAGTACTGAGTTTCTGTGAGAGGGGAAGTACCGACAGGAAAATGGCCGCCTTCAGGTTTGTCACATACACAGGACCTGTCACCTAGACTCTAGAAAGGATCCAGATTTTAAAATTGAATTATGTTAACCATAGAAAAAAATCCTTAAAAACATCACAAGCCCCAGCCCCTTTATTTTAAGTGCTCTGATAAAGGGAAAGAACTATAAGTACATGTACTTCAATTCATGAAGTTAAAGGTTGATAAACTAATTTACCTGTACGAATACATACCTCAAGTATTTTTGTAAAACATTCTACAAACCAGAGACATAAATTTTGAGTATGCTATATCAAAGCACTGAATATATGTACCGGTAAGTATTTTTGAATATTGCCTGTTTTGTCCATATATAGTGTTCAGAGATTTTCTGACATTGCGCAGAGTCAGAGTCATTGAGTTAGTACAGATTATGATGAATCACCAGGCCAGACATTCTTATGCTTGACAGTTTTGTTTTTTTTGCTGCAGTCAATACGCGGCTGTCCACTTTACGTATTGTGTACAAAGTGATGGAGGTCATTGGTTCTGTCAAGGTCAAACGCGGCCAATCGTCAAGCAGTGAAAAAAAAAGATGGCGGAGAATGGCCGCCATGATAGATTGATTCCGGTGTCCATGGGGGGTCGCTGCTTCCCAGCTTGTATTACCAGTACACCCCATATTATAGGATTACTGCCTAAAACCAGCGAAAGCTGCTGGGTCCCATAGTTGTAATCATCAGATAGGGTGTGAAGGTCATTTAGCCCTTTGCGAAGGTCATATGGCAAAACCCAATAAGCCTGACTTGTCATGAGAAGATGCATACAGTCAAAATATCATATATCGGTATGTACCGTAATCTCCTGCATATAAGACGCACCTCACGTATAAGACGCACCTAGAGTTTTAGAATATTGTCCAAAAGTTAAAAAATGCATAACTTTTGTTCTAATGAATGGATTTTGAAAATTCAAAAAGCTATATGTAGCTAAGAGTGGATTCAGGGAGAACTAAACCTCGCATATAAGATGCGTCTTATACGTGAGAGATTACGGTTGTACCATAATACCCAACATATTAGGTGCAACTTATTTGGAAGGATGGACCCCTTGTGCATGTTATAGAATTAGCCAAAGTTAGAGTAGGGGTGCGTCATATATGCATGGAATTGAAACTTTAGCCCTTATTAACCTGGCCAAAATGTGACTCCATGGGTGGCTTATATATCTGGCTTGAGTCCAGAGTGTGGAGGGAGCATGCCTTATACCCAAGGTATAACGGTAATCGTTATCCCTACTACATGTATAAGCCACTCTTGTCCATAGCCCTTTAACTACCCACTGGGGAATCTTCCTCCACCGCCCAGACAAGAAAGTAGTCCGCATAAAAAGTTCTTCAATCGTTAAAATGTAATGAATGGTCTTTGGACGAAATTGAATTCCGTCAGATGAGTATTGGGAATTGCCTTTAACTTGATTAAAATGAGACTGAATTAGAAAAAATGAACTTGGAAAGGAAAAATGGGTTAATCTGTTAAGAGACAAGAGTATGTGGATGCAGATAAGTCACCAGTGCTGCATTCTAGCATCATGCCAACCTCACAGGGTCAGGGCTGATGCATTCCCAAAGGTTTGACATGATACATCAATGCGCTGACGTGAGCATTTCATTGTTCTGTCACTAGGATGAAGGTAAATCTTTATATATAAGCCGCGGCTTATTTGTAAGGATGATAATTTAATATCTACTGGTAGTTCTGCCTCATGGGGTATAATCAAACTCAGGGTGCCACTTATAGGCGAAGATTTTATATGAGAGATGTATACAAAAATGACCTCAAGTTTTACCCTGGATGTGCCTTATAGCATTTCCTTCAATTCAGGGTGCGTCATATACGTGCATTAGTCCCTCAACTTGAAGATCTACGGTAACCTGTAATATCTACAGCCTGAATTACGTGGCACTTCTGCCATTAAAGTTCGTTTTGATGATGGAATCAAGTGAAAACTGTGGGAAAGTGCTCGTGTTATGAAGTCATTCATAAGGTCATTTAGAAGGCACATTTCCATGGTAAAATGTGTAATGTATGCTCATTGTGGCAGCTGACTTTAGAAAGTGACTAAATATAGAATTAACTAGAATGAGGATGTACCAGGCACCATGTACCAGTGCTATATGGATATCAGAATAAGGCATAGCCTAGGCGGGGAAGTCGTCAGCTCTGCGTCCTTGGCCTACTGTAAATTCTCTTGGATAAGCCGCGGCTAGTTCCAGAACCCAAATCAAAATGCAGCTTATAGGATCAGCCCAAAGTGGGGATGCGGCTTATACAGGGGTATTTGATACTATAGAATAGTACTAAACTGTTTTCAAGCCTTAGGTGCGGCTTATAGCTCATTCCAAAGTCGGGGTACGGCTTATACGAGGATGGGGATTGTACAAGAGAATTAATGGTAAGAGACATTGTTGGATACACAGTAGCAAAATAAGGAATTACATGGGTCTTCTAACATGTCACTATAATACTAGAAATGTGTTTACAGTGTGAAAATACAAATGTTGCTATTTAAAGTCTACAGCGTGTATCTAGAGTTTTTTCACGTGACGTCAATTTGCAGTGCATGATAGTTATGGAGATCCCACAGTGGAAAGCCTGTCATAGACAATGCACTGTGGCGATATACTACCCTATATAAAATTCTAATTTTCTTCTTATCCTGTGGCCTGATTGAAAACCCACTTTCACCCCTAATAATATAGGCTAATAGGGGAGATATAGGGGAACATGCAAAACTAGATAGTATGTATATCCGACTTATATAAATTTTGAAAATCTCAAGTTGAAGTTGAAGAATGTGCCATGCGGGAGCAGGGGTAAAGCAGTGGCCTGCCTGACTCAGTACTGTGGTGATCTCCCAAGTATAACTAACCTCCATGAAATTCTCATTGGCCCAGGGTTATCCCCTGGGCTATTGGAGCCGGGTTTTCAGCCAGATCCACAAATTTGTAATCACCAACTTTAGGGTGTAATCATTCAGTGATATACTGTTAGTTTACACATTTTTTCAAAAGCCAAAGGAAAGTTTCAAATCTCATCTATCAGACAACATTTTGTCCTTTATGGTGAGTGATGTCTTTCTCTCTGAAAAAAGCTGCTGTACTTACATCATGTTTTTGGGAGCTATACTGACTACAAGTCCTTTAACCATTGGGTCTATGGGTCAGATAGATTTTGGCAATGAAATTAGCACATGGAGTCCTATGGGTAATCACCAAGTGAGACACTTTTTTTTCAGCAGGCAATGTTTACACTGTCCAAGCTATACACATAACACATTGGGGACTGAGCGATAAACTAAGCATGCTAAGGATAAAGTTTTCTGTACAACACCTATACCCTGGCCTCAGAGAAGCTGGTAGGGGTTAAGCACAGAATAAAACACAGAAAGGCGGCGAAACACTGCACAGTGGCCCTGACACTTGTCTACCCACTGCCCTTAGCTGTTTTTATGCCTTTTTTACTGCAACCAGATCATGTTTAGGCCTTGCGTTGATGCAGTGTCTGGTAACTGGCTGCCTACAGCTGCGGAAGGCGTAAACGGAGTTGCAATGTGTGTGTTCAGACCCAGTACTGGCATTACCTGCATGTTTAACTTGACAATCACTATCTTTGTTAATACTAGGAGTACAAGACAATGTAGTATATCATTTTGACACAGCGTGTGATGGAGATTAAGAGAAGAGAATCATATTTCAGCTTTGAGTAAGATTAAAAAAAATCACTGTACAAATAGACTGAAAAAGGGCTTATATAGCAGATTCTCACTTTGGTTCTTTATGATAATGGCCTTACTATGCTAAATATTAATTGCATAGATATTAATTTTGACTTTTCAGTGTGGGTAGCTCAACTGAGATACTGAGTGACATATTTCTACTTATACATTGTACTCACAGGTTGTAGATAGCAAAATCAATTCATTGCATGAAGCCCTGGGCCATATGTGATCTATATCACAAGTTCAATCTTTTTCGTCTAATCCTAAGGCTTCATCAAAGCATCCTTTTGACCTAATATCTAGGGGAATATGCAAAACTAAATATTACTGTAATTTACAAGTGTCCAATCTATATTAATGTTGAAAATCTTATGTGGAAGTGGAAGGATGGCCTGCGCGAGATACTGACACTGACAGTGTGTGACTAGCTTTACTGAGGTGATCTACTACCCTTGATAAATTACTAATTTTCTCCTAATCTTGGGGTTTGGTCAAAAAATCCCTTTCACCAGTAATAGTAGAGATGTAGGGGAGCATGCGAAACTAAGAATTATGAATTTCTGATCTTGATGAATATCCAAACTCTTGTAACGAAGTGCAATGTGCACTGAGAGTGATGCATATTGTTTACATGTGGGATCTCCACCATGGCTGCCGAGGCTGTGAATCCACATTCGCTGAAAACTCTCTATACATGTCCACCATGTTGCTAGGGTGGATACACTCTCCACGGTAAATTTGCCATCAGCAGTGGAGGTGCTTGGAGAGTTAGTGAGCCCTGTTAGCTTATACCTAAGGGTTCTTAGAGTGACTCTATGACAACACACGGTAACCAGCGGTCCCTGAGTCTTAGGGTCTCACATAGGGAAATCCCGGGGTCACTCAGTGCATCCTTACCGACAGAAGACCCCCGCACTGAATACTACATGAGTTCTGGGTGGATAAAATAGTTAGCTAATTTAGTAGAACTCTGTAAAAATTCATAACTGGTCCTGAGTAGGTACTTATTTATATGATATAAAATAAAACATGATTATTGCAGCAATGCCTATTCATTTTTGTGCTTGGAAACAACCCCCATCCTAGTAGCCATCCCATGCATTGCAAGAAGGGCATACCGTATGGTCAGTTCCTACGCATTAGAAGGATCTGCTCCGATACCAATGACTTCATCAAACAAAGTTTGATCAAGGGTGCACACTTCAAGTGCAGAGGTTACCCCATGACCCTAATCGCGGATAGCCTGGTTATAGCTCTATGGGAGCCTAGGCCTGACCCTTTGAACTATCACGATCAGAGAAATGAGGGCACCAGTGACCCCACAATGATTATGGTCACCACCTTTCATCCTTGCTTCAACAATGTACAACGCATTATCAAGAAGAACTGGCCCATCTTGGCCACATCAGCCAGAACTCAAGACCTTCATGAACATCATCTCATTGTGGGATTGAGAAAAACCGCCATCACTCTGGGACAGCCTGGTGTCGGCAAAAATAGAATATCACCCAGGTCAACCTATGAAACATAGAGCCTCTCTGAGGGGTAAACTTTCCAACGAATGCACCACTGCTAACTGCAGATATTGCCCCCTAATAAACACCAGTGGTGCCATTACCTCAGGCTCCACTGAGTGTAGTTACTCAGCAAAGATCAATGTCACCTGCAAAAGCAGTAATCTGATCTACTGTCTCTCTTGCAAACGTTGCAAGAAACAATATGTCGGCCAGACATTGAGAAGGTTGATGGACAGGTTCAACACTCATGTCGGCAACATTGTGAATGTTAAAATGGGGACACAAATGGGTCAACATTTTAATTCCAATGGACATCATGGCCTCCAAGATATGGAAATCCATGTATTGGAGTTCATTCACCGAACTCCAAGATCCTTCATGGCGATTAATTTGCGCAACAAGCTAGAAAGGGACTGGATGCTGAAACTCAAAACCCAGGTACCCTTTGGTCTCAACCTAATAGATGCACCCAACTATTAGGTTGAAATTTCAACACAAAATAACTCATGTGGGGTCTCCCCCCTTCCTCGTCGAAAAACACATGATGTTACAGATACCCTACACACCGATCATGGAAATTTTAAATTTCCATCCCATTGGAGACTTTCCCACTGAAAAGTATTGGTCAAAGACCAATACATTCAATAGAAAAAATCCCAAGTGTTGAATCGAAGAATTGGGACCCTACACGGTGGGGCATCAATTTTCTGCTATTATTTCCCTAGATACTCAACTCTTGAGTCACCCATTATTTTATTTTTAAAATTCTGGATGTATTAAATAGTGTAAATTCACATGCCTAATTGCTTACACCAAAGTTATGACACCTGATGAGACCCTAGGGGTCGAAACCTAAATCATAACATCACACTTAGAAAAAACTTCTCTGAGTAAACCAAACATATGCCTGGTTACACCACCTAGGGTTGGAGAGTGCCTCCTCCAGTAGGTAGTCTTCTGTGATTGGCTGGAGACTCATTGTGATGTCACATCCTCTGTCATTACACAGGGGATGATGGGAAATTTGTATAGCAACCGAGTGGGCCAGGCTAGCAACAGCCTCATTTGATTAGGTAGTGTCACGGTGTGAGGTCACCCCACCACCCGTCTCTCCAGATTTTTGTGCTTGTTTGGATTTGGTCTGAACTGAATTTATTCACTGCAAAAAATGTCAATTATGCAGGTGTCTGTACATTTATGGCCAGCATTCCAGATTTTCGTGATCGATGCGCAGGGTTTTTTTTATATGTCGTAAATTGAGGTTGCCCCTAAAGATATACGTGGGATTTTTTGCTCAATGCTAATTATGGCATGCCATGCTACATTAAAATATAGTGAAAATGTATTTCCATGGCTGAGACCTTAGTGTGAGACAAAACTTGTAGTTCACCATTCTCCCACCAGGTACTTTCAGGGTTCAGTAAAGTAATAGGGTGCACACGAACCAGCATGGTGGGAATTCTCTGAATTGGGGATCCCCAAACTTTTAGATACCCTAAATTGAGAATTATGGGACCTTATTTCAGGGTGTCATGACATTTAATGCTTAATGTCATTTGTCATCATTATGCATCACTGCAGCGTTCGAGAGCAAGATTTTTTTTTCCATTCTAGAGAAACATTTATCGCTGCATCATGCTGACCTTTTGGCATCTTGTTGCGATGCAGTCTTGATAAATTAATCACAATTATTTGGAAAAGCCTCCGAACAACATAAGGGCTCATTTACCATCAATTGCTGCGGGTGGGTGGGTGCGCTAGTAAGTAGATATTGGGGGGGGGGGGATCTTTGAAAATGAGGCCCTTTGTTGGTTAAAGCTACCGAAAATATGTTCCGTTTAATAACTTCTTGTTGCCGGGGGGGGGGGGGGGGGTCGATGTATCAGAAAGACAGGAGAGCTGTCCCCCAGGTCACCCTTAAAAATTTGTTCGTTTCCTGTCCAGAGGCCTGGTGGATTTTTTTTTGTGAGAATGGGAATTTCTTTTCATCCATCACACAAGAATCTAGGTTTCCAATGACAAAATCTTAGAACGTGACAAATAAATTATTTTCCTAAAAAAAGAAAAAAAAAATTCCCTCCCTCATGGGTTTGAAAAATCCCACCCTCTGGACAGAAAACGGACAAATTTTTAAGGGTGGCCCCATATACATGTACACAACTGTAATGAGGACCTTTACCTCCCTATAGAGGAGGCCCATATAGGACAAGTGTGAGTCTGAGAGAGTGAGGGAACCCCAAACACACTCACTCACCCCTGAACCGCACACACTCACCAACACACTCACACATACAGTGGGTGAGTGAGCAGCTCACAGTGTGAGTGAGGAACAAAGGATCCGCTCCTCATACTACACCCACTTAGCTACCTCCTTACAACTTTACACTGGAGAAACCCTGTACTTCTTTATATTATAGAAAGGTTGGAGAATTACAGAGAGATTGTATATGTGGATTAATCCACATTACCCACCAGGGTGTCTGAGGTGTAGAGATACATAGAGGGGTGAGCTGCTCTACATAGAGTAGTACCCCTTGATATACTACAGAGACTAAGGGAAGTTTAATATGCCATCATACTATGGGTTCAGTGTGAGATTTACAGTATGGGTATACTGTGTCAGACTTACACAGCTGCCTCTCTGCGGATAAGTTAGAATAATCTAAGGAAACAATCTACCAGTATACCACAGTATAGAGGCTCCTTATATTGACATAAGGATATCACCTAAAGTATACTGTCTACTCTAATGCCCTGATAAAGTCTAACTTTGGATCAACAGCTGCTATGTTAGAGCTGTGTCGAGGTACTTGTGCTACTGGTCCATTCTATCACCAGTCAATCACCATTCTAGTTGTAGAAATAAAATTGTACACAAGGAGGCCCAGACTCATTGTTCACCTGCCTCTATAGAGCCTACTGTGTCTAGTGTGAGTAAGTGTACCTATACATGTACCTATAAAAGTGTCAGAGGGCCGACAGACATCTCTACATGAGTACATGGAGACAGCTGTCCTGTCCGCTATACACCACACAGACTGAATCACTGATACACTGAGTGAGGTGTACAGGTACTACAGTTAGTACTGAGCCTATACTGAGTGGGGACTACATACACAAGGTGTCTACCTATGGAGTACTTACCTACCTGAACACACCTGTAGCACAACTACTGCAGCATCATGGACGACACAGGTGAGGTTTTGAAATTATTCAACTTAGCTCCGATAAGTCGATAAAAGCAACCTCGTATTGACCTATCACAGATGCAAAAGTTCCAGCAAAACTGTGTACGTTTTATGTTGTGCTTTAGTCGCGATTGCAGACCTTGCAGGTTCGAATCCCACCCAAGGTAACATTTTGTGTCACACTTTGGTTGTGGATGCGGGCCTTGCAGATTAAAAGTCATTTTAGTACTGTTCTATATTATGAAATCCTTGGCTATAAATTGCACCCTTAATTCAGGCAGATTCTATATGGTACATCAAAGGTATATGCAAGGCATTACCCTATCTGGATTTTATATATTAACTGAATTTACTGGCAGTTTGATGTACATCATCTATTATGGAAGGAGTTTGGTAAGCACATGTTGTGAGGTCTAGGGGTAGGTAGTAAGGCCAGTACTCTGTAGGATGTGTATGTGTATGTGGTGGGGGGGGGGTGTGACCTGGCTACTTGGTATGTGTGTATAAACACAGGCTGCCTTCTGATGGGTGAGTCACTGAGATGATCCAAAACACTCCCCTCTCACCCCCTCCAGCAGTCCTTACACACCCCTCACCCTATATACACCCTGGCACTACTAATACTGTAAAACCTTGAATATAAGCAGCACTGGTTTATAAGCTGGACCTGTGCATAAGCCACGCCCTGAGTTTCTTGGATTCCTATAAGCCAGACTTCCGGTCCGAAAAATTGGCATCCCTTACTTACTTCGCAGTAAGTGAAACCGCGTGAATAATTCCCACACTGAGTTAGTCGAGATGCTACAAGTGGCAGCATCCCCCCTCGGCCCAATGGTACAAGACACAGCATATACACAGGGTTTACCCTTCCTCGGGCCCTCTGAAAACTACCCGAAAACTCTGCATATTAGCTTCAAACGCTTATGAGTGGCACCACAAATGTATGAGTACTAACCTGGGGTGTGAATATTGATACATGAATACTACAAGAAAAATACTTCAGAAATCTACAGTGCTTTTAAGTCGATGTTTTAAAAAACATGGGTCTTGATTTTTATAGGACATGTGTCTCTGAAAAAATATATCCTAAGTTTTAAACTGATGGTAGAGCCAACTCCCTATTGAACTTACATTGAGCTACACATTCCCTACAGCCCCTATAACCCCACCCACCTCCTCCACCCATCTCACCCAATGCCATGTGGGCCATACTCTCTTCGGTGTGTGTGAGTGTTCAGGGTAATGTGATAAGTCACACCCACACACGATACCCCCCCCCCCCTCACCAATACATACACACATTGCCCAGAACCTACCTCTACTCTAGGATGCTGGAGGATGTACAGAACCAGAGCAGAGGCATGGTGGAAGGACAAACTGGTCAGCAGGGTTCGCACTAGCCATTCGCCAAATCGCCAATGGCGAACTGAAGTGCATTTTGGCTAATAAAAATCCATGAAAATTCACTAAATTGGTTAATTTTGAAGGCCAGATTACATGGGCTCAGTCCCCATCATGTTGACATCTTGGTGTAATATAAGCATATCATATATCGTTGGAAAGGGAATTTTATGCAGAATCTAGTCATCAGTAGATAAAAAAACATTTTCTTCAGCCATTGTAAGATGTGAATAGTACATGAACTGGTGAAGGGGATCCCTGTGGCAAATTTGTAACACTTTTACATCCTTATTAACTTCAAACCTTATGTTTTTTCCCTTACTCCTTCTTATACTTTGCAAAAGAAAGACATCTTTATGCACCATGTCTAAACAAGGCAAGGCAAACAGAGCCCCACCCCTCCCCTACATTATCCCACGAAAGTCAGAATAATGCAGGAGTTTGCGTGAATTTACCTATGTATCAAATTTGATCATTGTTAGGGAAAATGGGGGCTTAATTGAGCTTCAAATCACAACCAAAAGTCACTACACACTACTTTTCTAAACAAATCCTACATATAGACATATACATAGGCATATAGGTGTCAGGAGTCAAGAAAAGTATTCACTGAGGGTGTATATCCCCCCCCCCTTCCCTGAACCTCTTTGATGAATGCTTCAAATAAATCAAAATATTTGGCTAATATAGAGTGAATTTGGCTAATCAAAATCAGTGCAAATTCGCCAAATTGGCTAAGAGAAAAAGTGCTCGAGTGCTAACCCAGTGGTGGTATCCAAACTTAGGAGCATGATGAGTATTGAGGTTGTGGACTTCATGTGGGGTTTAGGGGCTGTTCAGGGTATGAAAAGCCATCAGATAGGGGCTATATATCTAGGGGTCATCATCAAAAAGGGGCCATCAAATAGGGGTCGTGTCCAAGGGCCATCCAACAGGGTCCATTTAACAGGCTCTGTCCGGGCTTCCCTAGCCCACTTTAAATTGTCTATATCTCCTCATTCCTATCCCCTCTGGATGTGTGTGGTGCACATATGCTCAGGTACTAACACATTCCCCTGTGAAATTGTGTAATGAAGTTCTTGCCATGAATATGACCTTAGCTGACGAAATGGCGTTAAACTATTACTCACTCAAGGCTCTGTCTAAGGGCAATCACTTAGGGGCTATGCAAAACGGCCAGATGCCATCAAGCAGGGGCTGTGTGCAGGGGTCAACAAATTGGACCCGTTTCCAGGGGCCATCACCATAAATCAGTTTCCATTAAACGGTGGTTGTGTTGGGGGCCATCAAGCAGGGGCTGTAGCCAGGAACCATCAAACAGGGGCTGTTTCCAAGGGTCAACAAACATGGGCTGTAGCCAGGGGCCATCAAATAGGGACCGTGTCCAGGGGTTATCAAAAAGGGGCTGTGTCCAGGGGGTCATCAAACACAGTTAGGTTAGAACGGCCAACAAGCTAACTTAGCTAGTGCTATGTTCAAGTGTCTCAGGACTATAGAAGCTGTCCACCAAATTAAACAAGGTATCCATGTCTAAGGGAGTGGTCATTATTTATCAACAGGGGGGGGTGGTGGGTTTTCGCGCGGAGGCACGAAAATTTTTTACGCCCCCCCCTCGACGGCAGTAAAAAAATTTTGCGCCCCCCCCGCGCCAGAGGCGCGGAGAGTTTTCGCACCCCCTCTTTGATCTATAGTAGCGCGCGGGCTTTTTTGCTAAAAAGCGGGTAAATTTTTTTAGCCCCCCTCAAGAGGGGTCAAAATTTTTTTAGCCCCCCCCCTCGAGAGGGGTCAGAATTTTTTACGCCCCCCCTCAAACCCACCACCCCCCCCCCCTGTTGATAATAAATGACCACTCCCTAAACTTGAACTTAACTCACCAAAGAACTGTTCTTTGTAGAACCAGTGAGAGATCTAATTATACCGTCCACACACCCCTCCTCCACCCTTGCACATATATTTTAAGTTCTTCACTCTTAAAGCAGAATCTCTGTCCTACACCAGTATTTCTCCAATACAATATATCTGAGTGGAGAATGGTAAGTGACTGATGTGTCTGGGACTGAGTGTGACCCAGTTTTTTAGCTGCTCATTTTAAGTAGGTCAGTCATGTAGGTGATCTGGCTGTAGTTGTACAGATGTCTTATAGTGGTGCAGACCATGCTTTATGGTGTCATAAATACACCTTATGCTGCCATAGATACACCAGTCAGTGTCAAACACATGTGTGTATATAGACAAGTTGACATGGTTGTGTAGTAGATACACCACTGTTTTATACACAAAAGGCACAAATCTAAACAACAAAGCTCAGGGTGTCAGGAATACAGCTAGGTCTAAATAAAACAACATTTTATACATTTTCTGGATTACCAGGGATTCCTGATTTTGCCATTAGTGTTCGACATTAGCATTGGTGCACCAGCTTTCTCCATGGTGTATAATGTATTGTGACGTCATGCACCCCGTGACCCTTGGTTCTACTGCTGGTACCTGAGTGCTCTGTGTGCACACCAGCGGAAATACCCACACTCACACAGGCCTCATAGACTCTGTGTGTGTGTGGGGGGGGGGGGGGTTAGTCTATAACCCTTTAAGCACTGCTAATGCAGGAGTGTATCATGCCTATTAGTTGGCATGATGCACCAACAAAGAGCCTACGCTAGCACTGCCGTCTATGCACATTGAGACTCTCAAGACTTTACAAGTGGCATAGAGCCGTCTTGCATCGTGCCGTTCAGTCTTCATGATGCATGAATGAAGCCCTGGTGAACTGCAATCGCGGGTAAAAAGCGGGTAACTCATTTATGGTATTTGATATGGCTCTAAGCCCTCACTGGCATTGCTTTAGACTTTAGACAGGAAGTAGCTTGATAGAGGAATCAATGTAAAGCCCTGTAACTCCTCGTATCAAGCATAAAGTATGTATTGATAAACAGTGTTACCAGGGGTTTGTCTCTATGGTGTTATCATGATTGTGTGAGGTGGTAGCTTTACAACAGAAAGGATTTTACAGGAATAACAGGCTTCAGAGATCTTCCTGATTCGAGGGATTTCCAGGTTCCAAAGACCTGTACATTCGTGTACAAATCCTATGTTTAGAGAAGTCTGATTGAGATTGGGAGCTTTAAAGGACAGAGAAAGAACTGTAACAGGGGATTATTGGGTGTACATGGGCATCTAAAGGGGTGAAATTAGAGCTTTAAAACAGGGTATTAAAGGATTAAGAACTGTAACAGGGGATTATTGGGTGTACATGGGCATCTAAAGGGGTGAAATTAGAGCTTTAAAACAGGGTATTAAAGGATTAAGAACTGTAACAGGGGATTATTGGGTGTACATGGGCATCTAAAGGGGTGAAATTAGAGCTTTAAGACAGGGTATTAAAGGATTAAGAACTGTAACAGGGGATTATTGGGTGTACATGGGCATCTAAAGGGGTGAAATTAGAGCTTTAAGACAGGGTATTAAAGGATTAAGAACTGTAACAGGGGATTATTGGGTGTACATGGGCATCTAAAGGGGTGAAATTAGAGCTTTAAGACAGGGTATTAAAGGATTAAGAACTGTAACAGGGGATTATTGGGTGTACATGGGCATCTAAAGGGGTGAAATTAGAGCTTTAAGACAGGGTATTAAAGGATTAAGAACTATAACAGGGGATTATTGGGTGTACATGGGCATCTAAAGGGGTGAAATTAGAGCTTCAGGACAGAGTATTAAAGGATTAAGATATTGGTTGTATGCAGTGTATAGACACATATATGATGGGATGAGATGGCAGCTTTGGGATAAAGAAAAGGGTCATAATAGGGGATATAGGGGTGTATAGGACGTGTGAAGCTGTGAGGTAGGGTTGTCTATGGGTGGAGGGATGATATGAAGACTGCGCTGGGCTGTCATTGATTTCTTATAGAGACGGGAATCCCACTGCTGTCCCTGCCTAACTACACCCTCTCCACACCTAAAGAGGAACAAGGCACTCTATGTATCAACCCTATTGTAAGGCTGCACAGAAAAATCATGAATTATAGACCATTTCAGACCCTGGGTGTGAGTCACACTGAACTCAGGGCCTGGATTATAGGGGTGGTTCTGACACTGCGGAACAGTGCTGAATTGGGACTTTTCATCTAACAGTTGATTTTTTTTTTATATATTTTTCAATTTGCAACCAGCGAGTGGCATCTGTGAACTTAGAACAAGTTTAGATACCTATTGCTAAAAAAGGGAGGATGGAGATACCCAATGTGGAGGGTGACATGTGTGTTGGGTATTCCCCTGTCTGTCTTGTCTCCCCTACCCTCCACCCTCAGACAGTGACAGTGTAAGTGCCTCATACAGCCAGTAGTCATCCTGTACATGCCCTATGTACCTCACCATACTGATCTACTCTACCCCATACCACTCTGTGTCTTATACTCTCAGACCCTACACATGGAGTTCTTTACATCCCTGTAGACACACACATACTGTACTGTGGTGTACATCTATAAAAACCTCGTTTATACGCCGCTATGACCTATAAGGCGCACCACTTGGACATAAACCTACAAGCTGCTCATGAGGCTAGGAAACGGCAAGTTTAGTTCTGCTAAGTAGTGTCAAGTTGTGAAACCCTTGCCTATAAGCCACACCCTGTCATGGGAACATTCTATAAGCTGTGAGAGTCCTTTGGTTTGCATTCACTGAGAGTTGCAGTACTGTATTAAGAGTCATATCTATTTGTACAAGAAGGACTTTAATGGATACCCTCGGCAGTTATAGGATTATCTTGTCATGAAACAATCATCGAGCGGCAAATCAGAAATATCAGCCAAGGAAACCAGCGTTTAAATCAAATCTAGCGGGACGCAGCTTGTGGTTCAGAACACGAGCTGGAAATCAATGCGATGTGCAATTACGGCCTTTTTGTTGTGTGATTAGGCCATCAAGTGTGACTAATTGATACTGTGTGATCTGACTGGGGGAACCAGCCAATACAGACAACCTGTGAGGAGCTGTACTTGTAAAAGTATCTGGAGATTTTACATTAAGTCTACACTAGCCTGACAAATCTCTTCCAAGCAACCAAAAATAAAACAAAATCTTCAGCCTATCTTAGCAGTTATTAACTACCAGTACAACTGTACATAATTAAAGCGCCTGTGAAGTCTCCGTCGCGCCGGATTACATCAGTAAAGATGTCTGGATGTTTTTGTTTCGCCTTCACAAATGGTTTGTGGCTTTGAGTTGAATTAAAGTTAGAAGTCACTGAATAAAAGTCAGCAGGTACTTTAAATCCTTGCGTATATGCTGCTGCTTATGTATAAATCTCAGATGGTTGATTAGGGCTGGGAAACCTTCAAAAAGTCAGGGTGGGGTTTATACATGAGAGAGTGCATTACATACTCTATTTACAGGCCATTTGTGGCTTATACGCGAAATTTTAAGGTAGCATCAGATGGAGAAGTGACTGGAGACGAATATGTAATTTGCAACTATCTCACCAGTGTTACTTTAATTGACATGTAGCCTTTAAGTTATGATGACACTAGGTGCCTGGATATTTAAACCACACACACCGTGCCACTCCCCTTTGTTGTCTTGACCCTTTAAGGATGGCATGTGACTTAACCATTTAAGGGCCGCATGATGCCTCGTGATCTCTTGGTCCACCAATGAAAACTGCTGGTGTGCAGACTCGCCAGTACTTCATTGGTGCATCAGGCTGGCCCTCTTGGGGTGTATCAACATTAAAAGGCTGGCATGATTAATCAACGAAACAAGTCTTCAGAGTTTTCCTGATATCAGGGATTTTCAAGTTCCAAAGGCCCATACATTCCTATACAAAATCTGTGTTTCGGGGGTTACAATAGAGTATTTCAGGGATTTTTGTGCTAACTCGCTTTTATCCTTGATATAATTAAGCTGTACCAAGTAGAGGTGCCCAGGCTGCATTCATAAATCATGATAAACAATGGACGACCCTTGAAGGGGTTCCCTGTATCTTTGTTTTAATGATGCATTGATGGAGCTGCAGCCAGTAGCATTGAAGCATCATAGCATGATCCTTGATGCAGCATTTACGAGTGACAATGACGCCATGTATCAAGGCATCATGCATCTCTAAACGAGTTAAAAAATCAACCCGGAAACCGTCTACCTTCTAAGGGGATTAACGAGGCTAATAACAAATGGCAACAAAGATTTTTTATGTTCAGGAGCACCACATCTTAGAACTGTCTGTACAGTCTGTTAGTTAGATGAAGCATTTTATCTACCAACCAAACGGTCCGAATTGATAAAGATGCTAAGTTTTCTAGGCAAAGTAAAGAATGAAATATGCTGTGTGCCAGGTTAAAATTTCTAAATAATATCGCAGCTTCTAAAATGACATCGCAGCTTCTGAAAAACAGAAACACAAAAGCTTAAACAAATCATCTCTGGTTTTTGCTTGAAGTTCATAATCATATCCTATACAGCATCCCTTCAAATTCTTGCGTTTCGGAATGACCTCCTTGTCTCATGCCCACGTTGAACATAAGTATATAGTATTACCGGGGGTAGGTCAACCTCGTCTAATTAGGTCAGACTGATGATTGTGTCAAGATTATGTGTATTTGTGTAGTAGGACTGACCTAGTGAGATTGAAATAATACTACCGTAGTACCTTGTATATAAGCCCTGTCTTATATGCGAATCTAAGCCTTAAAGTGCCATTAATCAACCCATATTAATAAATCAGAGTGCATCGTAGAGATGGGGTACTTTTATTAGCAATATTATACCATCAAAAATCAAGCCCCTTGTGTACCTTTTAGCATTCGTTTTAACTCAGGATGCGGTTACAGTATGCGCGATGCACCGTGTACAAAAGCTACTATGCTACTAGGGGACATCACTTTTGTGCAGTTTGTCTTGATAATAACTATACATGTAAGCATTGTGCTACCAATTGTGGTACATGTCACATCAATAACTAACTCTGTCTTTGCACTTCCAGGTGAGTGAAATTAACTGTCACTGTATCCTCAGGTAACTCTAAGTAAAAACCAGAGTGGGTGTCAAAGTATGGGCCCCTTATGAACTGTTAAGAACCTAAGAACATAACATAATGTAAAAAAAAAAAAGATGTATAAAAATTAATGACAAGTGGACAACTTGGCCAGTGTAGCTGGGAGCCTGGGTAGATGTACGATTATAGGTCGTCTATTTCCAAATACCTCTAAGTATCCTGGTTTCCCGCTGGTCAGTTAAAAGTCAGTTAAACATATTTTTAACTCGAAAAGCTAGTTATAGGAGACAAGGATGGGTCCCTCATTTTCAGTCATTTTGGTGGTGCGAATAAGTTACAGAAAAGATAGAAATTTTATGTATAAGGGGCAGAATTTGTTCAGGGATTTGTAGTCTTATTGAAGGAGGAGGTGTAGGGGTCCTGCAGGAAAAGGCTATTCACTACCAAATTTTCTAAATTTTGGGAAATTTTCAATTGTATACATTCACTTGCTCAGCAGCCATAAGACGCTTTTCAGTACCATATAGAGAATGTACTGGAATGGACCAGCTTTCCCGCCCTTTTTGCAAGTGTGGTGTGAATATGGTAGTTTTGGCGGGAGTTTTGCAAATAGTGAAAGTACCATAGACTTTGTGGTGGCCACCTGGTGTGTAAAACATGTACCGTAAACTCTCGCGTATAAGACGCGTCCTCTACGCCAAACAAATGCCTGGGGGGTCTTATAGGATTTTTTCAAGTTTGGGGTGCGTCTTATACGAGGGGTAATTTTACTATAGAAATGTACCGTAATCTCTTGGTATAAGACGCACTGCGCGTATAAGACGCACACCAAACTTAGGACATGCATTTTCGCGTATAAGACGCACATTTTAAGGGTGATTTTTGTAAGATTAGTACATTTCTATAGAAAAATTACCCCTCGTATAAGACGCACCCCCAACTTGAGATAAAGCTATAAGACTCCCCAGCATTTTGTTTGGCGTAGAGGACGCGTCTTATACGCGGGAGTTTACGGTACTGATCTTACAAATTTCAGCCTTAAAATGTGCGTCTTATACACGAAAATGCATGTGCTGAGTTTGGGGTGCGTCTTATACGCGCAGCGCGTCTTCTACGCGGGAGTTTACGGTACTACACAGGGAGAGGGGTGGTTGGTGGTGCGAATAATGAGGTGGGTGAGTTAATTCCACAGGAATAAGGAGTGGTTATGTTGATCTTTCATTTGCTTTTGATTGTTTTTCGAGTTATGAGCAATTTACATTGCTGTATTATATTTCTTTAAATGTCAGTTAAAAAGATATTTTGGGAAAAAAGTCAGTTGAAAATGGTATCTATCTAATTTAAAGGGGTGATTGTCAAGGTTTCATGCAAATTTGAAAAATTTCTCAAATCCCTCGCACGAGAGAGGATGAATCTTTTCTGCGAGTGCCTTTAAGTATCCAATATTTGGTCAATTAAATATCAATAAATGTCAGGTAAAAGTCAGTTAAAAAGTAGTTAAAACCATAACCAAAAATAGTGTGAACCCTGAGTATGTTTCTAATAAGAGTATATGAAAACTTCTTTCACTGTTAGAAAGCTGAGCTCAATACCGGTCACCGGCCGATGTTCATGGCCCTCACACTGGTCATTTAAAATTCCAGGATCCCAAAACCCCATGTGTTGGTATCGTTCCAGAAGCACAAGACATCTGATAAAAAGCAGAAGAACTCAGGTTCCTTAGATCTTTATCTGGACTTTCTGTTTGTATCTTTTATGTAAAGATGTAGTGAGAGACTAGGTCAGGCAGAAATAACTGTCTGTAATTAGTGTAATTGGCAGGATCTATTTGAGCTAACGAGAGACAAAGCTCAGTCTCGGTCTCTAATTTACATGATTCCAGGCTTCAACACTGATTGATATATAACATGGATGGATGGTTAGTGGATTGAGGATGTGTGTGCTTTAGATGGTATTGGAATGACCCTTTAAGCTTTAATACACCCTGTCCATTGGGCTTTATGATGCAGGACGGCAGCCCTGTAGAGTAATTTGTCAGGACAATATTGATAAATCCACCTGTAGTCCATGCTTAGTTTTACACTCCCTGATGAACAGCATGATGCGCCAATGAAGTATATTGTAGTGACAAGTCGGTGTATCATGGATATGCCGCACCTCATCGAGACGACGAGACTCACTCATTTGCTAACCTTAAACTTAAGTGTATTTTCACAATATTGGGCTATAAAATTTAACTGTGTTTTTTGGTTTTTTTTTGCGCCAATATGCTTTACAAAAAGCAAATTTTTCTCCAAAAAGAAATAAAGAAATTTAGAGCAGCACCAAAAAAATTGGGCAGGCTTTTTTTCCTTAACTGTTTTTTTTTTTTGCGTTATGATTATTATGCAGGGATGTAAGTGTTCAGGTTTTATCAGGATTTCCTGATTTCTGAAAATTTTGAATGACATGTATTTTCCGTATTTGAGTGGTAAGGAGGGATGTTTGGAAAAATAGAAGGCTTTTATATCAAGTAAATGTATGGCTTCCTGATTTTTGCCCATGACTGACTTACATCCCTGATTATGGTTAGAACACAGAATGCTATGTGTAGAGCTCATCCTTACCATCAGCCATCATTGTATGTCTGAGTATACCTCCTCAACTCCCACACACTCAGTCTACCATGGTGTATAACCTGCTATAAATAGAACACAAAGACAGACTAGATGTATCACTTGTATTCCTACAGCCATCAATACTACATGGA
Organism: Acholoe squamosa; assembly: GCA_949317995.1. Lineage (NCBI taxonomy): Eukaryota > Metazoa > Annelida > Polychaeta > Phyllodocida > Polynoidae > Acholoe > Acholoe squamosa. The sequence continues at coordinate 46,952,771 of OX439051.1, read as the reverse complement.
TGACAGCGCACTGTCCACGTTCACTCCCTGCACTGTATTCGCCTATACACTTACACCTCCAACAGAAGAGTGGTATAGGAACAAACGCTTAGAAAAATGAGGTTTTCTTGGTGATCTTAAAATCTGCACATCAGGTGTGGAGTCGGATCTAAACTGCAGTTGTACATTAAAAGAATAAAAGGCTTTAATGGCAGTTCAAATGCCAGAATGTTTTTTCTTGTAACATGACCATAATGCTTCCTAATTTAATAGGAATTACAACTATCTCTCTGGTTTCAAAGAAAGATGTCACAGTAAATCCCATAAGGTGTAGCTTATACGTGAAACCCAAACCTGTGCCTCATAGAACGCCCTTGATCTCAAAATGTGCATTATAGACAAAGTATAACAAAAAAGATGTATTAAAACTATTGAAAATGAGGCCCTTGGTGTGCTGTATGTTTGTGTAGATACCGTAATCTCTCGCGTAGAAGGCGCGTCTTATACGCGAATCAGATCGTTCAGGGGTCTTATACGCGGGAGGTAAATTGCCTTGAGTTTGGGGTGCGCCTTATACGCGGGTTTTTCCAACATCTCATTTTGGAAAATGCGCCGATGACAGCTTGAACTCATAGCGCCAGCACCGCGGCAGACCGGGAGGTGTCGACGCGCTCGCCGGGGATAAGGCCCACCATGCGCCGATGACAGCTTGAACTCATATAGCCAGCAGCCGGTCGGTGTAGATTTGCTCGGCGGGTTTGACGCCGACCGTCACACCGTGTGCCGATGACAGCTTGAACTCATATAGCCAGCACCGCGGCAGACCGGGAGGTGTCGACGGGCGCTCGGCGGGTTTGACGCCGACCGTGTGCCGCTGACAGCTTGAACTCATAGCGCCAGGCGCGCGGCAGACCGGGAGGTGTCGACGCGCTTGGCGGGTTCAAGTCGACCGTGCGCCGATGACAGCTTGAACTCATAACACGAGAAGCGCGGCAGACCGGGAGGTGTCGACGGGCGCTCGGCGGGTTTGACGCCGACCGTGTGCCGATGACGGCTTGAACTCATAGCGGCAGCCCGGTCGCTGTAGATTTGCTCGCCGTTTTTTTACGCCGACCGTGTGCCGATGACAGCTTGAACTCATATAGGGGGGTGGGGAGGGGGGGGCGCCTTCTACGCGAAACAGCCCCCCTGTGAGTTGGGGGGGCGCCTTATACGCGGGTTTTTCCAGAAATCAATCCAGAGGAGGTACGTGCGCCTTCTACGTGGAAATGCCTTCTCTGAGTTGGGGGTGCGCCTTCTACGCGAGCTGCGCCTTCTACGCGGGAGATTACGGTAGCTTCTACATCTAGGATACAGCAGGCAGTTACAGGCATCCCTTCAGGCTAGCTTCTAGGATTCAATTTGGTTAAGTATCACCAGAGAGAATACAGGATCACAAAAACTGTATCCACCCTGCAGTGTCTGCATGCACATCGATAATAGTGGCAGTTATGGGCACGCGACATGCAAAGTAGTACAATACATACAATCTAGGAGACGACTGCTACCTGGTCGACAAAAAATTATAAGGAGTCAATCAGTGGCGGATCCAGGATTTTGAAAAGGAGGGGGCGCGCCCCTTGTTAAAGACCAAAATTTTGGCTAAATGTGGGGGGTAAAAAGGCAAATAAACTATTAACAACTGACAAAATGGTGGGGGTGTGCGCCCCATGCCCCAATCTCAATCCGCCACTCGAGTTGGTTTTGGAATTTATCACCCTGCTACCGGGACTGTGGTTACCTATACTGGTCGCAAGGTGACCTTGTGTGTAAGACGCACCCTGAGTTAAAGCACTCTTGAAATGAAGCCGACGTTTTTTGGCACATGTTGGCCTTGACTTTTGGCATTTAGGGTTATGCTATACACCACACCTATGGCCCGAAAATGTTTGGTGATGTAGCACACAAGGAAAGGCCCTTGTGTAAGCCAAACCCGCTTCTGACTGTATCTTATAGCCTTTGCTGGGGGTCTACTGCATTAATATGTAGGCAATCTGGAGATTTTATAATTGTTTAAGTGATTTGCAGTGACAATTGGTCTAGTCCAACCTCACTGCCCCTATTGGTGCAGACTGACAGTAAGGCAGGGTAGAGTGAGATGGATGGGGCATGCAGTGATGTGAGAGGGTATGTGTGTGTGTGAGGGGGTGACAGGGGAGGAGGGGATTCCCCTTGTACTGCTCAGGGGAAGCACACACTGACATCATAGAGAAGGTACATCACAGTCTTCCAAGAAGCTGTCATAATGATTAATATTAGAACCACCAAACTAGATTCACTCAGCAGCTATGGATGTGCGAGTTCAGATTAGCTCATTACAAGGTGGTTGGATGGGTTTGAGAGCTGTCAGCTCTGCTAACTTTCAATAAGAATTAGTGGAGGTAAAATCAAGCAAACCGAACCCATAAAAAAATGTCAGATATTTCCCTACTGACAGGGGTGTGGTAGAATAATTTCAGGCAGAGTGGAGGATGAATGGACGAGACACCAATTTATAAGTATCGATTATGTTAAACACAGGGCTCTCGTGATCTAGTAACTGTGCACAAAAAAATCTATTACAAAGAAAATCAGATTTTTTCTTGTTAAGATTGATCGTTATGATAAGTGTATCAAATTCCCCTCTACATACATGCAACTGCCTACACTTGTCTGACTACATGTGCCTGTTAATCCAGACAATGTAGAGAGGACAAATAACAGGTTACGACCTGTCACAAGGAATATCATGATTCAAGTCTTTCAAAAGGTTACCATGGTGTATGTCTAGTAAACCCCTGAGCCTGTCATCATGGTAACATTTATAGTTTGGTGTGTACTGACACCAGGGTATTCTCTGTGTCTTGTAGAGTTACAGTCACCAAACCCAAACACCATGGTAACTGTCACCACGGTGACCACCAGACACAGGAAAATACCCTGGTGTCACCAGGCACCATGGTAGCTGTTACCATGGTGACCACCAGAGACAGGGAAATACCCTGGTGTCACCCAAACACCATGATAGCTGTTACCACGCTGACCACCAGACACAGGGAAATAAATACCCTGGTGTCACCAGGCCCCATGGTGACCACCTGCCAGACACAGGATACTACCCTGGTGTCACCCAAACACCATGGTAGCTGTTACCATGGTGACCACCAGACACAGGATAATACCCTGGTGTCAGCCAAACACCATGGTAGCTGTTAACCATGGTGACCACCAGACACAGGGAAATAAATACCCTGGTGTCACCAAACACCGTGGTAGCTGTTACCATGGTGTGGTGACACACATGTAATACCTGTGTCTTTTGGTCACCTACATGGTAACAATTACCATAGTGTGTAGTAACACCATGATGTCCCCGTCTGGTGGTTACCATGGTAACACTTGTGAATTCAACCTGGTAGTTTCAGTATTGGGCCAAATAAAAAAAAAAAGGTTTGTTTCCAGTAACCCGACCGACCCTAGCAAAACAGGGGCAAGAATTTTTTTTTGTGATTTTGATGAATTTGTCTCATTTTTTTCATATTTTAAAGAAAATTTTCATTACTTTTTGAGGATTTTTGCTGTATCCTTTTCGTGTTCTTCCCCTCTCTCACAGTTGTCATTTTCCCATAATTATTTTACAATGAAATCAATGAATTTGATACATCCATTGATATGTGCCTTAACATTTTTCCTTTATAAATGTAAAAAAAAAAAAAAATCGACCTACCGACCCTACCTTATCAAGTCATGTTACTGGAAACACACCTTTATTTATTTTGACCTTGGTCTTTATCTGTGTAATGATTCATAAGACCTTAGAAATCCATATATACAGTGATGCAAACGTTAATCTACTGCTTAGAGTTATCAGATAGAGGGGCATTTCATGTGCTGTTTTACTACTCTGACAAGAGTTGAATTCAAAGAATTATCTTCCCAGTAAAATACTAGTAAAATACTGATGTCCACATTGGTAGACATCATATGACCCATGGCATGTGTATTGTGGGGAATAGCCGCTTGGTCATGCTGTCAAGCTGGTCTCTTACCCTCTAGTATATTGAAACTCTACGGAAACAGCTGAAGGAACAGATCTATACAGGTCTATTCTACCAGTCTGTAGGCCCCTGGGAGGAGGACATGCAGACAGTCCCCAGGGTCCTCGTGCTCAGTGTGTGTGGTTGGGGAGGGGGGAGGAGGGAGTTTGGATTGGGACACTTGGGCCTTGTCTCTCTAACCCAGTCTACTACTTCCCTGTTTGCGTCTGGGGGAAAGGCCATTCAGTTATGGCAAATATACATTACAGCTTAGAAATAAATGGGTGCAGCAATAAATGAGTGTTACTCCACTATGTAACTCACAGATGCCTTCACACATGCATGTATGATATCCAGCATCATACCAACACTATAAGTGTTATTAACTCGGAACAGGCAGCATGATGCACTAGTGTGTCACAGCAAGAGGATCAATTGGTTGATTGATTAGCTTAGGTCTAAATCAACATTAATTATCATTATTTTACAACGAACCCAAGTGCACATAGAGCTCTCCACTGGACTGCCGCAAGTTCGTTTCATATGTTCTGGGCTGCTTGTCCAATACAGCAATGACCAGTGGCCGTTACAGTAGAGACCTGTAGCAATACAGCAATGACCTGATACAGCAGTGATGGGTGCATGATACAGCAGTGATGGGTGCCTGGTACAGCAGTGATCTGTGCCCAATACAGCAGTGATGGGTGCCCGATACAGCAGTGATGGTTGCCTGATACAGCAGTGATGGGTGCCCGGTACAGCAGTGATCTGTGCCCGATACAGCAGTGATGGGTGCCCGATACAGCAGCGATGGGTGCCCGATACAGCAGTGATCGTTGCCCGATACAGCAGTGATCTGTGCCCAATACAGCAGTGATCAGTGCCCGATACAGCAGTGATCAGTGCCCGATACAGCAGTGATCAGTGCCTGATACAGCAGTGATCGCTGCCCGATACAGCAGTGATCGCTGCCCGATACAGCAGTGATCCCTGCATGGTACAGCAGTGATCGCTGCCCGGTACAGCAGTGATCGCTGCCCGGTACAGCAGTGATCTGTGCCCGATACAGCAGTGACCGGTGCCCAATAGCAGCACTGAACGTTGCCCGATACAGCAGTGATCGGTGCCCGATACAGCAGTGATCGGTGCCCAGTGCAGCAGTGATCGGTGCCCAGTACAGCAGTGATCGGTGCCCGTATACAGCAGTGATCGGTGCCCGATACAGCAGTGATCGGTGCCCGATACAGCAGTGATCGGTGCCCAATACAGCAGTGATCGATGCCATGTCTTCCCACACAAGCTGTCCTATCCATGGTCTTTGTTAGTCAAAGCCCAACCCACGCATATGCCACGCCCAACCCCTGAGAGACGACTTTTTTTATATAGTCAAACCTGGGACTTGAAAATTATCAGTTTAGTAGTGTTCTATTACATCAAATCAGCCTCTTGAGGAAGAGCCACAGTTGACCTCTGAATTGGTCTGTAAGCCATGACTTATATGCAAGGTTTTATGGTACCTAGAGAAGTCCTCCTTGGGTCACCAGGTAAGGTGAATGGCTTTACCAGACTGGTCAGCCATCCGTGCAGAATAGTTCTGCTCAAAATACTCAATGATGGTCGTGATATGTTAGAGATATCGTTGCTAGTGTATAAAGAAGGGGCTGTCAGAGGCTCCATACAAATGAGGGGTCGGGATGATAAAACAAGCTGAGTTTGACTGTCGGTCAAACTGTATCCAAGACAGTTTCGGTTTTTTTAAATGAGTAGATATTGTATATTCAAAGAACAGGAAATAAAGGCTTGGGGCAGAGGGTGCTTTCTGTTACAAATAATTGTTGTAGAAAAAGGAGTCCCACTGTCATATATTAAAATCCCCCATTGGAGGGGGCAATGACTCTTTGATGGTAGATACCACCTGAGAAACTACAGTCCCCACCCCATTTTTGTCCATTTGAAAGCACCCTATGAATAGAGTAATAATAACGCAGATTCATTTTAACTGCACCCTTTTTTTGCTGACCTCCCCCCCCCCCCGGGTAATGACCAAATTATACATAAATGGAGTCATTCCACCAGAGCATATTAATGCACCTTAAGAAATGTCAAAGAAAGGAAAGATATAACCCAGACGCTGATATACCTGTGTCTTACCACAGGAATCTCTCCCACATCCTGATCTGTGTGTGAACTGGTGCTACCTGTTTCCTCTTCCATGGCTCACATCCCTGGGTCACATCTAGGACATGGGCAGGCCCTACTAGCCCTCGCCGTGGGGAGGTTAGATTTTGAGTATGGTGGATCCATGGTGGAACTCATGGTAGAACTCAATTAGTTGAAGGGTGGAACTTAGCAAAATTTTGATTTTTTTCGCGGGTCGTGGAATATTGAACCATAACCCCACTCGTGCTGTCTCATAACATTGATTAAACGCTACATATTATCCATGGCTTACATGCAACGTTTTACGGTACCTACAGAAGTCCTGCTGGCTCCACCTGGCAAGGTGAAAGGCTTACCAGACTGGTCAGCCATCCGTGCAGAATACTCAGTAGTTAGGCTCAAAATACTCAATGATGGTTGTGATATGTTTGATGTGTCTTAGCCACTGTAAGAACAGGCTGAGTCTTCCATACATGTTAGGGTGTCATGATGATAAAATAAGCTGTTCAAGTTGGTCTTTCCATACAAGTCAAGGCGTAAGGACAGTTTTGGTTTGTTTAAAATGAGTTATTGTATTGTATATTTAAAGAACAGAAAATAAATGTAGAGGGTGCACGCTTTCTGCTTCATATAACTTTGGGAGTACTTTACAAAGGTTTGACCACCCTTGTATATGATGTATAATTAGAAGCCTGAGTTGCTGGTTTTGCTATAAGGCACACTATACATCTGAAAGGGTTTCCAGGGTGATCCTATAAGCCACAGCTGAAGGGTGTAAGCTGCAGCTTGTAGTGTTGCCGAAAACGGAGACCTTAAGTTTCAAGGCCATTTCTCACTCATGCAGGTCAAATGACTTGACATTTTAAGGCATCAGGTATAAAATTCATCGTAATTGTATTTTGACACAACTTTGCTTCTAACTGACCGTTTTGAAAAGTTCTTTCACCATTAGAAAGCTGAGATCATGGGATTCTATGTCGGCGTCATTTCGGCAACACTGAGCTGCTTGTATGGACCAGACAGACCCGGGTAGACAATGAGTGGGGGCGGTCACACATGGCTGGTTTGTAGACACCGTCAACACGACGTTAGGGTTAAATCCCCAAGTCATGAACATTATCTTAAGGTTTTTAAGTTGACATGTGAATGAGAGTGATCCCCCGGAGACACATGCCGATCTTAGGTGTGATAAGTGCTACCATAGTACTTCACGCACAGGGTACATCCAGGTTTTGTTATACATGGGTTGATTTTGACCCCCGGGGGGGGGCACTTCAATTTTTTTTGATACAGGTGTGTGGCTGAACCCACGACAACCCTTACCCTTGCTAGGGCACTCATTCGCGGGGTTTTTCTTCGAAAGCCTACCCTTGCTAGGGCACTTTTGACTCAATAATCCTAGATTTGTTTCAAAATGTCTTAAATTTACACTGATTGGGGAGAAAATTGAATTTGGTTCATGCTATTTTCATGAAAACTGTGCTTATGTCCAAGAAAATTTCGAAATTTCCTGCGTAAATCGGGGTATTTTGCTGAAAGTTGACCCTTGCTAGGGACATTTTGCTGAAAAGTAGACCCTTGCTAGGGACATTTCTGGCTGAAACAGGAGGCTTGCTAGGGACTTTTCCTTGAAAAAGTACCCTTGCCAGCCGCACATATGTGTATACCTTACATAGAGAGTGCCCCCCCCCCCGGGTTTTGACCAATTATACCCTGCCAATAAGGCACTCCCACAGTTGGAGAATGTTTATCGAATCACAAGTGTTGGAACTTGAGTAAGCGAATATAGAAATTTCTATATTCGCTTACGCAAGTCCACCGCTTTTTATTCAAAATAAGACATTGCAGTACTCAATTCTAATATCAATTACCAGTATGGTGGTATGATGACCTCATCCTGCTGACCCAAATTAACATCTTAACTAAAGCATTAGACAATAGGGGAGGCCAAAGGTCAAGGTCATTCAGAGGTCACAGAGCTCAGTGATGTAAGGTTACTGAGGTCATTGTGGGTAACACCTGAAACAATTGGACCTTTGTGTTCTAAGTTTGAGGCTATTTGGGAAGTGGGGCTTTTGTGTTTGGTTTGAGGCTAGAAATGAGAAGTAGCAGTTGTGTACAGCTTTAAAGTACCCTATAAACAGGTTAGATTCATATAAAATGAAATACCGTAAAGTTCAGTGTATAAAACGCACCTTGCATGTAAGGTGCATCCCTAACTCAAATTGATCCTAAAAGGCTAGGGTCCCATTTTGGTCATTTTAGTGCTGTTATTTAGTTTCAATACCTTACATTTATGCAGATCCCATAGGTAGAACAGCATCCATTCTCGCATATATACCGTAGTGCCGCGTTTAGGCGCTGGGTTTTGAAAGCACAGTCTCAAACATAGGGGGGTAAAGGGGTGTTGAAATGACTCTTTATGCACTGAAAATAGACCTCGAATAACTGCATGTCTTGTATAAGTGACAGGGGTAATCACCCCTTCATATACATTAGCACCGGCGGCGTCTTTTTTTCTTTCACAGTTATAAGTTGTGTTTTATGGTAGGAAGTTTTCACACATCTGCTCCAAAATGCTTGTATCTAACACTGTGTAAATTTGTTTTACAGGTGAGTCTGTCCCCATGACAACAGTCAGACGGTAACCATGGTAACGTATACATACAGGGTGTGGTCCATCCTCACAACATTGCTTTACAACTGAATGTGTCTGTGTACATATCTGCTGAGTCATCTCTCTTATGTCATGCGCCATCTTTGTTCTGGATATTGCTGCTGGTTCCTGCCACATATATAAGGTATGGGTGGGGGCAATAAAGTTACAATACAAGCAGTGATAGAGCAGTTTAAGGATGATACTAATTAGATCATCATTTGGTGCTTTATAAAGGATGCTGCACTGTCGTGCATCACTAGGGATTAAATCTACAGGCATGCTGCACCAATACAGTGCTGGCGTGTTAATTTTCCCCCTGAGGAGAGGGGACCTTCATGTGAGGACATGGAGGAGCAGAATAACTTTATTGGGAGTCCACAAAGGAGGAATTCTTCCATTCGACCAGTGCGCATACCAGATTTGTAAAAGGAGACAAACTTGGGGTTTCTTGTGGCTTGGGGTGAGTGTGTGGGCAGCTGGTGTCCATATGTGCAGGCCCAGGCCTACATGCCATAGATTCGGTCATTCATAGATACGGTCACTGCTGTGTCGGGCAAGCAGCATATAAATACTTGTCTAGCTGTCTGGACAAGCAGCTTTGAAATACCTGTCCAAACAGAAACAATAGGACTTAATGTCTGCAAACCACAGAAATGTCTGCCAACTTTTAAGTGCTATTAGTGGACGTAAAATCAACCAAACCAATCGCCAACACTTCGGACAACAATTGAATATAGAATAATAGAGTATGTTCAGATGTCCCATAACCTGCTTGATTAACAAGGCATTCCTGTCTTTTTTTCTCTCTCTCTTTGTTTTTATTTGTATATATATTTCTTTATGGAACTACCGGTATGTCAATTTAAGGAAGGAAAGATGTCCAAAGTCACAAGTTTTCCTGTTTTTTGTCTGCCAGTGGCAGAGTAGTAGCATCTCTCTGCATGTGGGAGGGAATGTGTGCTGCTCTGCTGGAGCTGTGTGATGTGTGTTACAACACTAGTAGAACACGTGGTGCCATCTGGTGGTACAACAGCACACTACTACCTAGTACTCCATGTACTATCTGTAGACTAGTAAATGTACCTGTGCTGTAGTAATACTGCTGTAATAACCCCTGTATAAGGTGCAGCCTGCGGGTGAAGATATTCCTCCGCCCTGACGCATTACCAAATGAGGGGAAGTGAAAATTGTTCTCCGCAAAAGTGTGATTGATTGATTGATTGATTGATGGATTTGTGTTTTACAGCACTTTAGCGGCACTAAGTGGCTATCCCGTGCTTCACAGGTTGATAATTTAACAGAGGAATGTGTCAGTGCCCGCACATATGTGCACCACACACATCCTGAGGGGATAGGAAAGAGGAGATATAGACCCTTTTAAGTGGGCTAGGGAAGCCCGCGCAAAAGAGTGAAAATTGTTCTACCAATAACCGGGTAGGGGTGCAAAATGCTTACCCCTCAGGGGCTGCTAATGCACTCTGTGCCTTGCATTGCTCATGCCCACTGGTCGCCATGTTGCAGCAATGAGGCACTGGTGAGTCTGATTCCCAGCACTTGATTGGTGCATCATGCAGACCCTCTGGTTGTGTATCAACCCTGTGGGGTGGCCTGATGCAGTAATGCACTGCGTTCACAGAGTTAACTTTTAGATTCAGGATCCAGTCAGGAGAAGTAAAATGCCATATCCAGGTAAAAGGGCAACACTACCAGTGATGTTTACATACAACAATTTCCGTCGGGATAGGTGGTACATGATGATCTTTGAAAACTGACGCCTTCATAATCAGATTGGTATTAAAGAAATGGGAAGGGAGATTTGATTAACGTGACTGTTTTTGGGGATGGGTCACAGGGTACATGGAAAATATGAAAGGACAAAGTAAATACAAAAACAAAACGAATAACAAAATAGATTAAAACAATTTTTTGAGTAGGGAGGCATACCACCGTGCACCACAGCTCGAGGAAGGGTGTGTGTACGGAGGGAGGGGGGGGGGTATATAGGAATTTTCGGAATTAAATAATAAACAATGAGATACTACCATGCATTCAATCACTGTAGACCTTTTTACGGTGCAACTGGTACTCATCCTGATAACTCTCTATCAGTGAATCCTCGCTATAACTAGTTCAGGTATTGAACTGCCCTCACCGTGCCACCCACAACCTTGCTATAGGTTTAGATGATGTACATAGCTGTGGCTGTGTTCCCGCCTCAGAGGAGAAATAGGGGACTGTCAATTCAGTAAAAATTTAGAAGCAGGAGCTGCCAATACCTGCCAAGAGTCAATTTACAATTTAATAGCAATAAATGTATATATCATGCATTCATCTCGCAGCTGTGAAATTCTTTGATCCTATCTCAAAATTCCCTCATTCTTAATCACGCACCATTAATCCAAATCAGACATTGTGGTCGCTGTGGTGTAGACGGTAGCAGGAACAGTGAGTGTGGATGGGGTGTAAAAGTGGGGGGGGGGGGTTATACCTGTTGGTTCTCTGTAGCATGTGTGTGTCATGTACCGTATTTAACCTTGTGTATAAGCCACACCTCATGCTAAGCCACAGCCAGACAAAAAGCCAAAAGCTGCAACTTGATTTGGGCTATTTCAAAAACTTTAGTTTAAAATTTACCTCAAGAAGGCTCAAACACGAGCCACAACCAGACTAGCTAGGAGCTTCACCTGGGTTTTGTTTCGCATATAAGCTGTGGGGTAAACATGGGGGTTTATGGTAGTGGAGCCGGTGTTCAGGGAACCTGTGTGGGATTGAGAGATATCAGAGTCAGAGAAGTTAGTGTCTGAGGAGTACCTACCGTATTATCATGAAAAACCCACCCTGGCTTTATAGATTTGGAGACGTACTAACCCGGTGGCTCTTATTTAAGACATCCTTTTATTCAAGGTCTGTATTAACTGCAATATGTATATTCCGTAACCGTAATACCCCCAGCACCTAGTATATGAGACTGTCGTTCATTCGAAATCCGGCGCTTAGATGTGACAGTACGGTATTAGTGCTCTGTGGTCTCCATGTGCAGGTATTCAGACGATGTGCAGGGAAACAGAGTAGATAAAGCTGCCATAGAGAGAACATTAAAAAAGTGAAGACAAGACAGAGCAGCCTGCCTGAGTGTATGTACCCCAGTAGTACTCAGTATAGCACTCAGTATAGCACAGGTCACAGACTAGGTGAGTACATTACACTGTTATATTATGGGGCTAGTACAGAGACATCGTCTACATCTATCATTACCGTGATACCTCGCATATAAGATGCAGCCGCATATAAGGCGCACCCTGCGTTGAATGAAATCCTATAAAGTACACATGGGGCTTGATTTTGGTGAGATTGGTACTATAGTACAATGTCCTCGCCTATAAGGCACACCCACAACTTTATATAAGGCGCGCTATGAGTCCATCCTCGCATATAGCCTTATATATGGGGTATTACTTTAGCTTCCATGTATAGGCTCCACGTGGGACTGGAGCTGGTTCTGATGACATGTACTGGATCCACTGTCCGAGTTAGCAGGTTGTCCCATGGGCGCCGCCATTACTGAAGCTTGTTATCAGCGAGTTCTACTGATAACAACTATCAGATGGGTACCAGTTGGTCCCCGAGAGGACCGCAGTGAATAGTTGGTGTCATTTCATTGGCTGATAATCAAACCAGCTAAGGCCGTACAGTGACCAATCGGGAGCAGACTGGTTCCCGAGCTCACCACATGCATGCTGACATCAGCGACTTGCAGACCTGGTGTCGCAGCTACACCTGTTCCTGGCAGGTCAGGCATTTTGCAAGTACTGTACCTGTCCGAATAACGCGAGAAATTCCGAGGACAACTGTCATGGCTGCACACATACATATAACATGAAACCTGCTCTGACCCACACTAGGTTCACCCTGACTTTGGGAGAAGGCTAGACACAGGAGTTTATGGTATATGCCAGGCACTCCTGCGAATAAGCCGTAAATTATACACGAACCAGATGTTTTATGCAGCTTATAGAAACCTCCATAAGTCAGGAGGTGGCTTATACACAGGGAGTTAGCTTTCTAGAACAGTACAAACCAGGTGTGGCTTATGGACTTTTAAAGGGAGCGGGGTGCAGCTAATTCGCAGCTGTGGCGTACAGCTTTCGATAGGTGAGAACTGTTATGATAGGGGCCAAGAAGAGTGAAGAGATGTTGAGCTGGATATTTAGAGCCTGTGATGCGGGTCATGCTATAGACCATGAAGTGCTTGGTGGGGTTACTTCAGTGAGATGTGAAATTTGGTGTTCCTGTAGTTTGACATTAACCATGAATCAGGTACGAGGTAGAAATTATGGCTCCCGCTAACGCAAATTTATCTGCTCATCTGAATGGACCTCGGATTCAGTGTAAACCTATTGAGCACATCTGGAGTACAAGCCAGGTGAATGGAAAAGGTCTGCTTTACATGCGATGATAACTGGATCGGATATATATACAATGTATCTCAGTTCATCAGCACTCACTCACGCAATACGATTACATTTCAGCAGGAACAGTTCAATTCAAGATGGAAATTAGATTTAGTATAACTAGCTTGTGGTATCTAGGGCTTCATATACATGGAATTACATGCTAAATAATCCCTTGACTAGACAGATACATCAGGAGATTAAAATAAGGTGAAAAAAGAGACTGGAGTGGCAGATTCAATAGGGTAGGTGGATGGCGGGCACACACACACGACCCCTCCACCCGATCTTTTTGCTTCGGGGAATTTTGTATGTCTAATTTTCTCTCCATGGAAAATTAAGTGCAAAAGTCAATAAGCACACCTTTTTTTCAAATTGTGCTATCCTCAATCTTTCTGGATAAGATGGAGAGACTGCAGGTTAGGACAGTATAGGGTATGACAGCTTGGGGAATGGTAGGGACGCGGAGTAGGCAGATTACTGAACTAAGATAGGGCAGCTGCAGCTTAAACTCTAGTCAGACAAGTAGAAATGACATCCGAGCTGTACTGGGCACACTACATCAGGTCTAAGGGAGAACTCTCTGGGGTGTGAAGGCAGGAAAAGGTGCCGGAAGACGCCTGGAGGACACTGGGGTCACCCAGTACAGAAGCTGCAGCTCATATCAAGTCTGTCTTTGTTCTTGTTAACTCAGTACTAAAGTGGGGACATGGGAGGGGGGCAAAGAGAGAAGTATGCAAGAGATAATAGAAGAGGAAAGAACCAAAGAACATTGCATGGGTTGGGAGACAGGATAGTAGAGCATCACCTGACAGTCCTGGGTTACAGGCATAATATATACACTGACCAATGTTACCGTCCTTGGTTACAGGTGTAAACACTGACCATGATAACAGTACTTAGTAACAGGTGTAGACACTGAAAATTGCAACAGTCCCTAGAAACAGTGTAAACCATAGTAACAGTAACTGACCTATGTAACAGTCCTTGGTTACAGGTGTAAACACTGACCAATGTACAACAGAGCTTTGTGACAGGTGTTACCTTCCTTGGTTACAGGTGTAAACACTGACCAATGCACATACAATAGAGCTTGGTCACAGGTGTAAACACTGACAAATGTTACATTCCTTGGTTACAGGTGTAAACACTGACCAATGCACATACAACAGAGCTTGGTCACAGGTGTAAACACTGACCAATGTTACATTCCTTGGTTACAGGTGTAAACATTGTCCAATGTTACAGTCCTTGGTTACAGGTGTAAACCCTAACCAATGTTACATTCCTTGGTTACAGGTGTAAACACTGACCAATGTTACAGTCCTTGGTTACAGGTGTAAACACTGACCAATGTTACATTCCTTGGTTACAGGTGTAAACACTGACCAATGTTACAGTCCTTGGTTACAGGTGTAAACACTGACCAATGTTACAGTCCTTGGTTACAGGTGTAAACACTGACCAATGTTACAGTCCTTGGTTACAGGTGTAAACACTGACCAATGTTACAGTCCTTGGTTACAGGTGTAAACACTGACCAATGTTACATTCCTTGGTTACAGGTGTAAAAACTGACCAATGTTACAGTCCTTGGTTACAGGTGTAAACACTAACCAATGTTACAGTCCTTGGTTACAGGTGTAAACACTAACCAATGTTACAGACTTTGGTTACAGGTGAAAACACTGACCAATGTAACAGTCCTGAGTAGCAGGTTCAAACACAGACCATGCCTAGCCATAGTCCCTAATACTTGTGACTGACCCCCAGGGCTGACCATGGTAACAGTCCATGTTACTGACAATGGCAACAATCCTTAGAAACAACTGTAGTAACGCTTTGTAGTAACTTATGTGTCCAATCTGATCATGGTAGTAGTGAATGTGAATTGAGACACCATTAAAGAAAAATAATGGGGGGAAAAGAAGAAAGAAATATTGACAGCAAGAATTCGATAGCCCTCATTTCAATGTTGGATGATGTCATTGTTTTGTGTTCCATCCTACTTGAAGCCTGTATCCATGGTTGTGTCTTGTTACCCTATGTTTGTGTAGGTTGTCCCTTTGTCACACTAGGTCTATATCTGAATCAATATTTGACAACAGGAAATCCTGTATGTATAATCCCAGAATCCCCTCCTGTCTACCAGTAGCCCAGTAAGGGCGGCAGAGTGATATTACTGATATGATTACAATGTGATACATTTTGTAACGTGAGGATGCTAGGGTTCTCCACCTGGGAGTGTATCAACCCATAACATTGTAACGTGAGGATGATAGGGTTCTCCACCCGGGAGTGTATCAACCCATAACATTGTAACGTGAGGATGATAGGGTTCTCCACCCGGGAGTGTATCAACCCATAACATTGTAACGTGAGGATGCTAGGGTTCTCCACCTGGGAGTGTATCAACCCATAACGTTGGCATGATACATGCATACAGTCGTAAGAAATGGCCTACCGGAGCTGCATTCAAGTCTCATGGCGGATCTTAGCATGTGGAAAATGAGGGGATATTCTCCTTTCTTCTAGGCAATGGGGGAGGCCACATACCCCGATTTCTAGCTATTAAACCAGGGTCTAATAATCCATAGTGACACAGTAAATCCCTTTACTTAAGTGCACCACTGCATAAGCCTGACCGTGACTTTGGGAGAAGGCAATACGCTGTACCTGGGTCTTGAAAATTTCAGAAATGTTCTATAGTGTGTAAACTACCTCACCCCGAGTTGAGAAAAAACCTATAAGCCACAGCAGAGGTCCATAAGGCTCGTCTTATACACAAGGTTATAACCACTCACAGAAAGGGGGCGGGCCTTTGCGCCTCACATCTTGATCAGCCGCTGACTAATAATGCATTCCTGTGCTATGCGACATTTACTCTTACGTAAAGGGTTAGATGTGAGAGATCCTCCCCCACATCCTCATATCCATCCACCACTACTAATCCATCACCACCCCTCCATGACAACCCCCCCCCCCCCCACACACACACACCCACACCCACACCTTCCTCTTCGTACCAACCATACATCCCTGTGTATAAGCCACAGCCTAAAGAAAATTCCTGTGGCTTATCAAATGTTTCAGAACTCAAGGTAGGGCATATAAGAAGGGTTTCCACACTAAAAAAGAAAAAAATAAGTAATATGCTGGCAACTTTCAAGCTCCAGGTGGTCCTTTATCATTCTAATAGCTTATATACATAAACTTAAGGTGCGGCTTATACACAGGGTTTTACCGTATGGTACCATATGTTTACACTAATACAATAATTCTCTACCCCACATCACTGTCAGCTAGGCAAAAAGCAAAATTTCTTTACTACCACCCTGGGATCAAGTAGACAAATAAATGATCCTCTGAATATACAACACTTGGAGACGAGAAAATATGCTGGTCCCGATCCTGGCGTCCCGACAATTGAATATTTACTGCAGGGGACTGACGAGTTTAACATGGTTTTATACACCAAGGGAAAAGGGGCCACAGTGAGGCCCTAAATGGAACATGCCCTCTAAAAAGCACGGACCCCATCTTTCTGGCAAACTGGAAAGCACCAAAAGGTGTCCGGTCAAACTGTGTAGCAGGGCTGGGCATATCTGAAAATCCTGGAGCCAATGCTAGAGGGGCTGTAGCTGAGGACCGAGATGAATGCAGAATTTTCAGAAAAATAGACTAAGCCACACCCCTTATATCCAACACCCAGGAAATTTTCAATTATAGAAGGCATTTGATGCATTTCTAGAGCCCAATATAGAGATTACCCCAAACCATTTCAGGGGTGGATCCATGATTTTGAAAAGGGGGTTTGCAAGCACAGTGCCATGATGTCACAAGCACAGTGCACATATCTAGTGTGGTTTGGGGGGGGGGGGACTTTGAAATCTAGACCACAAATGGTGCATTCATATTCATTAATTTTCTAGACTCCAATTCAGTAAAGCATTTTGGTGTACCCTCAGCAGTAAACCTATGATTATGAGAACAGGGAATGAAAATCTTATTAAATTTTGATTGCACAATGGTGTTTGAGGGAGGCTTGGGAGCCTGTCCCCTAAACAATTTCAGAAATATAAATATCAAACTCCAAATTCTTTAAAGCATTTTGGTGTAAACCTGGGGTGGGCAGGGTTTCCATAATGGGGATGCAAATCTTATGTGGTAATACTTTGTCCTTTGAGAGGTTTTGGGGCTGGTCCCTAAAGAAGATTTTTGATATAAAGATGTCAAACTCTCTAGTTTAAGGGATTCAAATATGATGTGAATCTAGTATTTTTAGATATTATTGTCTAAGTGGGTGTGGGGGCATGCCCCCCACCCCTGGGAAATTTTTCAAAAAAATTGATGTTGTACCTTGAAGTTTTAAGCATTTTGGTGTACCCTCAGGAGTTTGTTTATGCAGTGGTGATTAAGGGAGTTTTGGGTCATGCCCAAAATAAATCTTTTAACATAATCATCAAACTTATATTTGAAGCATTTTAGCATAGGCAAGCATTTTCAGCAAGGGATGCAAATTTATGTGCTGATACCATAATACATTGTTCTTTGATAGGTAATGGACAGCTTGTCCCCCAAGGAAATCTTTGAACTATTTGTGTCAAACACTGCATGTAGTCTATTCTTAAAGGAATTTCCGTATCATTGGGTGTGAATCTAGTCCTCATATAGACACTACACTCCCCCCTAAAAAAAACAACCAAACACACACTCAAAACTATAACAACAAAACAACAAAAATAGTACCTGCTTTATGGGAATGTGTAGGAGGGGTGGGGTCATTTCCCTGGGAAATTTTGAAAATTTTGAGATATTTAATGTCAAAACATGCTTTCTGGTGACTTTGGGAATCACATCATAACTTTGGTTCTATTGGGAATATTTGAAAAATTCCAAAAGCCCAAAATCTGGAGATAATTCTTAATGTAATTGTGGCCAATTTCAACGCCATTGTCGCCACTTTTTGGCTACATGGCGACAGTTGCCCAGCCCTGTGTAGGCATCTACTAGGATTTGACCTAAATGAGACAGGGTTCCCATTACTCAGTTAAAAGTCAGGTATTAACCCTAGTTTTCCTCAAAGGTCACATAAAAGATATTTTGAGAAAAAAAATATTAAAAACATTACCTTGACCTTATTATTGTTCTGTTAAAAGGTTTATTCAAACTGACCAATGAATTGTGAGAACCCTGTGCTAAGTGAGGCCTGAACACAAATTTTCATGGCATTTTTTGTACCGCTCAGCTCAGAGGTGGGGTACTGCTGTAGCTTTGTAGCTAACATTTCTCATACAATTCATACAACAGTATAGGAAATTAAAGAAGTCTTGGGCCCTTGGTGAGAGTGTAGGGCCTCCTAGAAGCCCTTCCTCTTTGTGTCAGTCAGTTATAAAAACGTGACGCTACGTCTGCCGAATGTCGTCTGATGTTTGTGGACGTTGGCACCGTGCCAGAATGCGGCCAGACGTGGAGATGTGTACAATGTAGGGTATGTCAGCAGTAAGATGATACTAAGTGACAAATATTTGAATGATATGAAGTAAGATATAACACTGTTTTGATGGTCTGAATACTGCTGGACATTGGCCGCATCATGTGTCCTGCCTTCCCCCTACAACCCAAGCCTCTTCTTCAAAAGTACTCGGGCTTCCCTAGCCCACTTAAAAGGGTCTATTTCTCCTGTTTCCTATCCCCTCAGGATGTGTGTGGTGCACATATGCATGGGCACTGACACATTCCTCTGTGAAATTGTGTAATGTCGTTCTCGCCATGAATATGACCTCAGCTGTCGAAATGGCGTTAAACATCTATTACTCACTCACTCAAAAGTACTAATTTTCACACATTATACCGAGAAATTCATGAATTATCCGCTCTTCAATTTGTATTTGAACAATGTACAGGCTGAAAGATCTATCATTGAATAATCAATAAAGGATCAGAACTACTGCAATACGTTTGTAACTTGTAACCCACAGCTATGACGGCCCCTGACGATTGATGGGGCGTAATCCTCGAAACATTGACTAACTTTAATCAACTACTCTGTAATTTATTAAAGTGCTGGTAAGAAAAGCGTTTTGGGAATATTTAACACCACTGTAACAGTTACACCACATTTGTCTCAAAGCCTGGATGTGCCTGATATTAGGCGAGGTTGTATTACCTAAAATTATTAGGTCCCAGGTGAGTGTCAGTTCAGGGTGCACCTCATATTATCAAGGCATGTTGTATATGCTAGTGGTTAAGGTGCTGAGGGATATAAATATGAAAATGGACCATGGTTATTATGGCCATCATCACACTTCCAGCATATAATGAGTGTTTGAACAGGCTCACCCTGGTTAGCGGCCAACATTTTGTCCATTTTGTACACACTACTTGCTGAATCACCCCGCGCGCCACTCTCCGTGTCCTCCCTAGTACTCAAACACTGTAACGCTGGCACCATGTCAACAGGTGAGGTACACTGAGGTATGCCAGGAAGGGAATAGGGCATGATGGGATATCATACTAAGTTACCCAAGATATATGAGTGATAATAGTGGAATTTTACCACTGGAAGTAGTTGTTTTTGACTTAATGACGTCACCTTTTCACAAGGAGCAGTGTGGGAAGTTAGTGGAGGGGTTATGATATTGGAGAACATTGTACATGTATCAATAGACCCATCAGATCAGTACATTGTGTATACTCCAAGTCTTAAAGAATCCAGGCTGGAGTAATGGTGGATCTCACCAGTACTGACAGTCAAAATAGATGGCTGAAGGAATTGGGAGCCATGGAAAATGCAGATATACCGTGTTTTCATGAATAGGTGCGAAGGACTTATAGATTAAGAGTAGACAACATCTTTAAATTACCCAGAGGCATTTTCCAAATGGGCACATATTTTTGAATCTGCATTAGCTTAGATCTATCGAAAACTCCAGGTGTTTGTACAAGACCGGTGCCTACCCCGGTGCTTAAATGCAGTAGTATGGTGCCCCTGACTACCTGGGGTATATCACCTCATGTGTTGAGTACACATTACCCCGCCTGGCAGCACTACCCAGGGTGCATTACCCTGCCAGACATAGAGTATACAACACCCTACTGAGTCCTCACAAAACCACCTAGAATACAAAATAACCACAACACAGTCAGGGTCCTGATGGTACCTAGCCGTCCCCAGACTGCTGCCACAGCTAAGTAAGGGTCCTAATGGTATAAGGCTCTAAACAGACTCCTGCCATAACTACCAACTACCAGGTAAAGGTCTAACAAAGTACTAAGCTATTAATGTATGGATAATCGAGGACGAGGTGAGGTTTGCTGGAAATAATCCCCCGAGTTATTAATGCGTTTATCGCACTTATTCATCCATTATGTATTAATTTCTTACCTTATAACCCAAGAATTAATCCATGAGAAGACATTTTGTAAGTGCATGCAATCTGCTCGCTTTGCCAAGCTGTCGTGGCCATGTTGTCACTCTGCCCGACATACCTCCACCTTTACACACATTTTTCGGGTATAATCCAAGTGTGTCAAGACCTGTCCTTCTAGCACCTCCAAATATATGATCTCTAGTTGGTGTTCGCCTACATTTTGTCTCCATTTTCTTATTAATAAATAAGAATCCATTGATTTTCCACAGCGCTCCAACGTACACAGCCCGGTACCCGGCCATTTCGTCTTGTTGACGAAGCGGAGAGGTGCCCAGATGAAAAAACTAGGTCAAAGACGCATCGAACAAGGAATGGCCAGGACGGGGCGGCTATGGAAAATCAATGGGCTAATTTATTTCGAACAAAATGGCGAAATTAGGCATGGCATGTTCATATAGGATATCTAACGAGGTTTCCCTGTTAATAACTCCATCTGGCACCATTGAATTCTATGCTAACGAGGCCTGTAAACATCAGGTATGTCGGACAACTTTTTCAAATCCTTGATATACATGGATTTCTAGCACCAGTCGGCTTGGTAAAGTGGACAGCGAGCTCGCCTCCTGCCACAGCAGCCGGGGATCGATTCCCCGTTGAACCTAAACGGTTTTAACTGGAAAACTATGGCGTAGTTGACATTGTATACTTCACCAATTTGGTCAAGATGGTCTTAGAAAAAAAAAAGGACTCTGAGAATGCGGTTATACCCCGATAACCGAACGGGGTTATGACCAAAAAGGCACTGTAGAGGCCTGAATCGTGAGATAATCCTGTATACATAATGCTGTCACAACTAGGCCCGGGAGGGGGCACTGACTATTATGTAGGTCACTCTCAGCTGCTGCCCTATCTCCCAGTGATCTTGAAATCTGACAGCCCTACTTGACTGATAAGCTAGACATTGACCACCCCCCCCCCTTTTTTGACAATCCCATATATTGACTCGACCGCCCCCCCCCCCCCCTCCTACACCCTATTGTACTCATGTATTTGTATGGATCACAATTTTTCATTGTCCAGCACTGTGTCTCTTTACCACTTTCATGCCCTCATTTGTATGGTGTATAAACAATACAGTCCTTTTGGGATCTAATGGAAGTCCACCGCCCTGCTAATTAGAGATCTGATGGGAATCCACAACCCCCCTTTTTCGGGATCACATGTTAATCCACCGCCACCGCTCTCGAGAGTCGGGCTGCAGTCGATATCCATTTCATAGGGCAAGTCCCCCCCCCCCGGCAACTAGGTAAGGTCCTAGTGGCACCTAGCCCTACCCAGACTCCTGCCACAACTAGGGTAGTGTAATCATTGTTCCTAATGCCACAACTGGCTTAGGGCCCTGATGGTCCTTATCCTGCCTAGATCCCTTCCTCAACCAGGTAAGGGTGTGATGGCATTTAGACAATTTGTTACCAGTTTTAACTCACAAACATTGAGGTACAGCTAAAGAAGGATTATGGATAGGAAGGTAAAGTGGAACGATATCATAGTAAATTCATAACAATATGGCCACAGTACTGAATAGACCTTACTCACACACAGTATATAGTACCACCCAGTGTCTGAAGGGCAGCCCAACATTAGCCGCTTACATCTAGCATCCAAACACTAACTTTTCCTGGCAGTCGCGGGGTGCCGAGACATTGGACTACTCCCACAGAACCACCTATATTGTTCACACACTCCCAAGCCTTACTAAAGAAAACTTTTGTGAAAAAAGTGGAGGTTTATGTTTTAAAAGTGGAGTGTTTGAGGATGTGTGTGAGAGCGGTGTCAGTGTTTAGCTAGGATGTGTTTACCGTTATCCAGTGGCAGCTACAGAGGCTGTAGTCGCAGACACACCATCAGGCGAGAACCACTGAGTTGTCTATAGGAACAGACATTGGAGGAATTCAGAAGTCTCAGGTGGAGGAGTCTCCCCACATCATCAGGAACTACTGAGCTGACTGTATGTATCTAAGAACTAAGTCCTTCCACACTATGAAAGCAGAACCACTGAGATGCCTAATGTAGGGAGAGACAGGCAGAAATTCAGCAGTCTTAAGTTGCAGGAGTATCCTAACACAATGAATGGAAAACCAGTCAGTTGTCTATAGGCTCACGCATAAGAGGAAGTCTTAGTTTGAGAAGTCTCCACACAGCATCAGGAACTACTGAGCTCGGTGTATGTATCTAAGAGCTGATATTGGAGGAATTCAGTAGTCTCAAATTCATCAGTCTATCCACTTTTTGAGAGCAGAACCACTGAGATGCCTGTGTAAGGGACAGACTGGGAGGAATTCAATAGTTTCAGGTAGAGGAGTCCCCACAACACCAGGAGCTGTCTGTATAAGTATCTAAGAGGTCATATTGCAGGAAAACCTAATGCTCAATGCATTTGTCATTTTATCATCACGATAGAGCGGTTCTATTAATCTATTCTCTATGGGATAATTATATGGCCTCCACAATACTTCCCTTTTCAAGTTGGCTCGATTTATGTAAGTATATATGGCCAAATACAGGAGTTTCCCCCCACCATGAGAGCAGAGTCATTGAGATGTCCTTGTGGGGACTGACTGGAGGAATTCAATAGTCTAAGATACAGGAGTCTCCCAACAGAATGAATGGATAACCACTGAGATTTCTGTATAGACACAGACAGGTGGAGGAGTCTCCCCACAGCAGCAGGAACTACTGAGCTGTTTGTATGTATGTAAGAGCTGATACTGGAGGAATTCAGTAGTCTCCAACACAGGGGTCCTGCCACACTTTTGAGGGCAGAACAACTGAGATATCTGTGTAGGGGCAGATGGGAGGAATTCAGTAGTCTCAAATACTGGAGACTCCCACCACCATGACAGGGGAGTTGTCTGTATCTAAGAGCATACATTGGAGGAATTCAGTAGTTTCAGATACAGAAGTTTTCCCACACCATCAGAGGAGAACCACAGAGCTGCCTGTACCATCTTGTATCAGACTCAGAGGAATTCAGTTCTCTCTTATCCTACAAGCCATGATACTTTGATGCCGCGACTCCCGGGTTACATATATACAGAGCAGCAGTGTAGAGCAGTAGATGGCAGTGTGTAGGAACATAGGGAGGAATGTAGAACATGTAGGGTGTCTACAGACTCCTGTGGTACTCTATATATGATGTATACACATAGAGTCTATCTACATTTCTTACACTGACCTTCTAGCATCATGTGGTGAAGTTGATAAAACCTGAGCACCAGTTTTATTTTCCCAAAGATTTCTTCGATTGCCTCTGAACCTTGAACACTGACGCCAGCATAATTGACTTTACTTATAGATTGCTATCAAAAACTGTAGTCTTGATGAGTTTGAGTCCAGCAGTAGACACAGAAATCGTGAATATTTGCTGTAGAACTATACTGCTTTTATTCAACATCCACCACAAGAGACCATCTTTATACACTGCTGGTTCCTGCACCATTCTTGCTTGTACATATATAGGAACCAGCGCAATTTTTATTGCCATACCACTATCTCATGGCCTGCTAATGGTATAAAATACATTGCTTCAGTCCAAGATTTACCCTAACATTTAATAGCTATATGAGGCCGTGAAATAATCACTCTATAATGGCCTGAGAGGACCTGCTACACCTAGTCAAAGCTATCGTTTTGTCTAATAATGAAGCAAATTAATGGGCTGGAATGATGCCCAGTGTATGAATGAATAGCTGTCACAGGTGCAGAGAGTGAAATTTGAGTACTAAACACTAAAATCCAAATCTAGGATAAGCGCCTGTGCTGTACGCGCTGGGAGATCATAGAAGTCCATAAGGACCAGGATGTTTATCAATTTACTGTGGTATGCCTGTATATAAATGGTACTAGATGATGGACCCATACCCTTTGTCACCAGGTGTACCGGACACATGGTAACTGAAGCTGAATGACATCCAGACCAAGACTACCTGCACAAAACCACTGTGACTAAACTCTATGAACACTCACTAGACAAAGGCAGGGCACTGAAGGAAGACATTTTTTACACATTCTTGTACATATTTGGTCTGCTGGGAGACTGTGAACAAATGTTTGAGAACCTAATAGAAAAAGGAGACTTGAAAAGCGGCAACAGTGACTGACTCTGGAAGGAGCCTACCTGTGTAGCCTTCAATAAATGGTACAAAGGATCCACATCTGTTGGATTTTGCTCACAATCCTGGTCAAACTTTATCCGTATTGATATAATTTGATCGCCTTTTGGCACCACTCTATCAGGAAAAGTGTATATATGGAATAATCAGTGTTAGATACTTTATCCAGATTTACTTATGATTTGAACTTAACACAGCTGAAACCATATAATTTTATACCAAACATTTTTAATTTTAATGTCAAATTTTGGCAAGTGTGTAAGAATTGATCTGTTGTCAGCACATCCCTATGACACAGGCCTACACTGTCTAAGCCTGTGTATGGCCTATGTGTTAGTCTATAGAGCCCCTTAGGGAGGTAGAAAACCCCTGCGGTGGTATATGGCCTCAGTGAGTGACTGTGATATATGGATGTTGTATAATACCCAAACCTGGCACTCCTCCAGTGTAAGCAGTAACAAGGGGACTTGACTCACATCTTACATTACTCCCTAACCAGGAAAAAGGATACAACACTGACTGAATAACTGACTGAATGAACTGTGTGTATTAAGTACTTATGGGGATGTGGGGGGTGAGGACCTAGTTCTGGGCTAAGAATAGTGTCACCCCCACCTTCACCCTTCCTGTACCCCCCCCCCCCTCCTCTCTCCCCATCCCCTGTTAGCCTGTAGCAGTCTTTGTTAGCCCCACACACCTGGTGGTATGGTACAGTACAGATGGGAGCCAGAAGGCAGTGGACACCCATTGTCACACTCACTAGCATCAACCTAACTGTTACTGTTGGAAGGACATTGTAGGGAAGAAAAGTCTTCAGTTTTCCTGGATTCCAGGATTTTTAAGTTCCTGTGATCACCAATAGTAAATGACAATTTAGGGAGCTCTATTTAAAGACTTGTAGCACTGGATGGATACATGGGAGCCAGGAGTCACTGAGGAGAGGAGGCCACGTTGGATCATTCATAAAAGTGGCAAGGACAACAAAAGCAAAAACAAGGATAGGGTTCTTTTAGCATAGCTCAGGAACAGTTCCTCCTTATTGGAAATACATTCATAACCGCCATTTATCCTAACCTTGTCAGAATTCCCAATTTTGGGCTTTAATTCTCAATAATCATTTCACATTGGATATTTAGAAAATTTGGACGTTTCAGAATTATCAGAGATCAATGAGTGGTATCTCTGATAGATGCATCGCATTGGAAAGTGAAACCTGCCCTGCTTGAGTCGCAATGTGAAGATGACAGAGGATATAAAGTAATAACAGTACAAAAGGATATCACCATACACCACCTGTGGTGTGGTGAGTGAGTAGGCTCAGTCAGCAGCCTATCCCACACAGGGGGTATGTGCTGTAGGTACCTCAGTATTGACATGGGTGTTCCCTCAGCAGTGGCAGTTTGTCTGATAGTAATTAAGGCAGCCCTCTATGTATCCACCTATGTCATGTGCTATATTGATGATTCAATTTGGATTTAGATAGTGACCTTTTAGACATTTGGGATGTTTAGCCCCTACATGGATAGGAAACAGGATTCAAGGCACATTAGACACTGTAATTTGCTCTTAACTTCTACTGTATTTATACATACTACTGAAATTATGAAGTCTACAACAGCTTAACCTAACTTAGTTACTAGCACTCTACTAAATGTGTACATTTGTCTGAAATAAAAGTACCAGACTAGAGACAATGGATGGATATGGAGTGGTACAGTTGGAGCCGATACGGCCACATGTCAACCTTCACACCCACCATGTGTGTACCCCGGTACTGCAGCATGAGCAGGGGCCAGCACGGGGTGATAAGCCGCAGGGTAACAAACCTGATGTACATCCGCAAGGTTCCCATAATGTATATAGCAATGGTTATGTCGTAGATAGTGGGAATATACTCCGCGACCGCTCATCTAGCAGATCAAAGTCTCGTGAACGTAGACAGCGCAATAGATTGAGTTCTCACTCACTGAGAAGACAAGAGTCACGAGAACACAGGAGTCATGTTGAGTCACCACATGAGAAGGATCATCATATACCAAAAGTTAATGAGCTTTCCCAAAGTGATCCAAATACACCAAGGGTAAAATCTTATGAAAACGGTACTTCTTATGTGAATGTTAAGCCGCGGGACACATTTTACGATAATAGAAATGTGATAGTACCACATACACAAGTAATGAATGGAGTATCAAGCCAATATAATCGTACACATAGTGACTGCACATCACCAGTTAGTTCACCAGGTGCCTCTAGTAATGAGTCCTCCCCATGGGTGAACCGCCAGGCTCAAGACAGCCTACACCGCAATCCGAGTCATCAACCATCCGTGGGATTAAACATTCAGAACAGACGCAGTGTTTCTGAAGTTGTAAATGGAGATAACCATCCTCACACGCAGACTTGTGAGCTGGATGTTGTGCGGGATGTACGAGTGGTAGCTGAACCAGTGCTGTGTGAGAAGGTACTCGGGGTGCATGTACATGGTACACACGTTCTGTGTAACAATGTTAACACACAGATTGACAGTGGTAGCCAGGACCCACAGTGTGAGTGACATTGTATTAGCTAACCCTTTAGGGCCATATGTATTACATTCAGTGCATCATGTCCATACACCATCATGATGTACCAATAAAGTGCTGGCAAGCACACTCAACAGCACTTTAGGGAGTGATCATTTTTTAACAACAGGGGGGGGCTGGTGGGTTTGCGCGCGGATGCGCGAAAAAAATTTCGACCCCCCCCTCTCGAGGGGGTAAAATTTTTTCGACCCCCCCCATAAGGGACAAAAATCGCGCGCGAACGTCCCCTTTTAGCCTATAGTAATGCGCGGGGTTTTCCACTGAAAACAGGTGAAATTATTTTGACCCCCCCTATCAGAGGTATTGAAAAAATTCTGACCCCCCCCCGGTCAAGGGGTTGAAAAAATTCTGACCCCCCCCTCAAACCCACCGGCCCCCCCTGTTGTTAAAAAATGATCACTCCCTTATTGGCTCATAATGATGCTCCTCAGGAAGCTGTAGGGTCGGCATGATGCATGAATGTACCCTCCGGCAAGTTGCTCCCCAGGGCTGTATTCATGCATCATGACGACCAATGGGCATGATGCATCAATGCACTATTAATTGAAGGGTAGGCAGCGATTGATGACAGTGAATTATTTTTTTACTCATCTTAGTCTTCAAACCTTATTACTTGAGGCCACAAGGAAGGAATGAAGACAAGAAAAAAAATACCTCACTGAGTGGCACTTTGTAATATATCACATAATGCGAGGGATCAAGTTATTCACCTGTTAGAAGGGTTATTATGATAAAGTCAGTATGACTTATGAAAAAAGTGACCTATATCATTATGTTTAGGGTATCTTATCATTATGTTTAGGGTATATCAGTTTCATTTTATAAAAAGGTTATATTAAAATCTATATAAAGAAAGTGCTTCTATCAACTGCTCCCTTCTCTGTTCTAGCATACATCAAATATGATACATACAAAAAAAATCAGCCTACAGAATAACTATTTCTTAACATGAATACATACTTTAATATTTCCCCCACTACAGGAGATCCAGGTTAATGACAAATAAAGCTATCAGTATTTCGTGATATTCAATGTTTGACAAGTCTCTCTGTCTGTTGCGGCGATATGGCTATGAGAATTGAATTATATGTATACCGATTATAATTTAATTATAAGATGAACACCTCAGATATTCAAAATTGTATGTTGGTTCCACTTATATGTGAGGTACTATATGACATAAATAAAACTTCAGCTATAGTTGGTTACTTTTGCTCTTTTCCAGGTGACATCACACAGAAAGGCTATGAAAAGAAGCGCAGTCGGCTTCTGTCGCCATACGTGCAGAAGGAGCCGGGACCAGGTAGGAGAGGTTAGCGCACACACCACCAGGGGGAGCCACATGCACCACTCATCACTCTAACAAATATACACAAATTTGTAACCATCAACAATGCAAAAAAAAATTGTTTGCAGCAACCTTTATGTAGAAATCAAAATTGATTTACAATCAAAATTTATATGACTTTTATTCAACTCCCCCCCCCCTTGAATTCCATTAGATTTTTGCCTGCTAGGGGAGTTTGTATTTCAAAAGCACAGATTTTGATATAGGCTTACAATCAGTCACAGTAAACAGACATTTTACAATGCATTATTATAGTCCAACCCCCAATGACAAATTTTATTTCACTACACAAACAGCTAACAGATTTTGTGTCTTCATCGGTTCTTAATGAATAAGGGGAGAAGGAAAGAAAAGCGACATCACAAATTTACATTTCACTTCACTTAACCCGCATGCTTGTTGCTTGGAGATATGTAAGCGGCTGGTTATCTTTGAGTTATATTTGAGAGTGAGAGTTCTGCCTACAAACCTACCTGTTTTCTATCTCTTCTTATTTATCCTCATTTCTGCAGTTTATCCATCATTTCTCATATTTCATGTACAAGATTAGTTAGATACATTTGTGATATTTTGAGAAATTGCTCAAAAAAAAAGTATTTTTAACACCCATGATATCGTCGTATACATGTATGTATGTATGTATGTATATATATATATATATATATATATATATATATATATATATATATATATATATATATATATATATATATATATATATATATATATATATATAATAAAGTGATATCAATTTCAATCAATGTTATTATGTATTTAAACATGCTTCTCTTTTAAGACGGTCAGATACAGTTTGTTAATTTTATCTCATTGCTTTTCAAACTAATGTGACAGCCCCAGGACTTTGCCTTTTTGTCATCCCACTGATACTTTCTTATAGGTTCTACAGATAAAGTATTTAAGTCATAAAATGCTCATTTTGCACAAAAGTATTGCTCATTTTAGACGACAAATAGAATTATGCTTTGAAACAGGGATGAAAGCCGTCAGTGTTTTCTCTGATTTGATTTTTCCAAAGACATACATTTTCATACATTGAATGTACAAAATCAATGATATATTTAAGGGGTTCTAATTTAGCATGTTAGGGATTATTGTGCTAGGTCACTCTCATCCCTCTACATTATCATATATATTGGCTGACTATTTTAGTGACATGATCTGGCTAAGAAAATGTCCTTTGAAGGCCACTGAATATATGTTGAATCAAAATTAGGCTCAGTAGCCTGTTTGGCTTCCATATCAAAAGAAAAGGTAGAATTTAGCCTAGTTAACAGGCAGCTCAAGTGTATCAGGCACCTGTATGTCTTCTAGTGACTGTTTACAGGTTTCCATGGTAACAGGTCGTCTCCATAGATACAGACACTCAGCTATCCCCAACTAAAACAACCCAGACACCCTCAGAACTTAAGTCAACTAATACCAAGGCAGAAAAGAAGAAGGAAGAAAAGGGAAAATGCCAGGAAGAGAACCGCCTCTCAATATATACATTACATTCCTGTCTTTTTTTTTCTTTTTTTTTTCTTTTTCTTTTTGGTAGTTTTTTCTCTTATGCCCTTAGCATAGGAATTGGAGAAGTTTCAATACTTGGTTATAGCAGAAATAGATTATTGTTCTTATCAATGGACTCTAAAACAGAACCAGTTACCCTGTACCATCCTCTAAGGTGTATTCTATTTTTAGGGCTTTTTCAGACTAGAAATGCATCAAAATCTTTACAATTTTACTGAAGTGCCATTGATATAATCTTTTAATCGCCCTGGGCACTTATCACATCAAATACGGAAAGGCCCAATAAGAGGAAAGGAAAAAAATTTCGATTCAGGTATTAACCTTGCAATACAGGGCAGACTCTACAAATTTGTAGCCAATTTTAATATTTCTGAGCAATATTTACATCTATATTATCAGTTGTTAGTAGCCATAGTGATTTTGAGTCATTGCCAGAGTTTGACAAATGTACAGATCAGAGGCGCATATGCTCTACAGTAAGTCGCTCGGGAATCCAACAAGTCAAAGAAGAGAGTGTAATTGTAGTCAGCCAATAGATGGGTAGAAGTATATCCAGATCCTCTCATCTCACATTAGTAGTTTTCTCCAATTTTATAGTATTTCAAATAATGTATTCCAGGTTTCTTGAATTTTGGCAAGTTCCTTGACTTTGATTTGCATGTTTCCAGGACAACCCCGAAGAGAAAGTCGCAGTTACCATGACAACTATGTAAACCATGGTGAGGCTCTAGGTTGCCAAGCGCTTTGTGTGAATTACTCGATTTCCAACTTTATATGTACATACTGACCCAACATCTCACCTAGCCGATATAATCAGTATTAATATACAGAGATCTAGAGCCTTTTTGTTTACTTTTTATTTTATCATCTTTCAGATTCTGTTGGGCTAGGTGTGTGTAACAAAAATTAATCCCCTATTTAAGTCACCGGTTCTCTTGCTATCCTCTAGGGGGATCTCTCTCCTGCTTAAGTTTGTAATTACAGATGAAACAAATGTATATATACCTATAGCATAGAGGCACAAAGAATAGTTTCAGACTAGTTTAAATAAAAGATACGCTGATAGATAATTAGGCATAACCTGCACCACACTTTTACCCATCTCCATAAAACACCTTAAGGAGAGGTTTTCTAGTGAAAGCGCATTACCCATTATCAAGTTTCCTTTCGCAAATGAGATAGGAACTATAAAACCATTGGGTAAAAGATTTGCAATGATAATCAGGAAGTGCCAAATCTGTTTGATGCCATACCCAATAAGGTCATCATTTTGTACCTTAATGGTATTCTAAAGACCTACCGTTTCTTTCTTTCTCGCTAAAATCGCAGATACAACTTTATCGCTGAATAACTTAACAGTGATCACTACACTAGCTTGATTGCCAATGGGAGGTCACCACTGACCACCCTGAGGTCTCATTGTACAAATTACTTATCTTTGTTAAGTACCCACTCAGACTCAGACTCCAATGTTTGAATGCTGCTGCATTGTACTGGTTTGACAACCGCCTGCCACAATGCATTCCTCAAATTTGTTACAAATGGCCTGCCATGTCTTGTTGAGAAGAATATGTCACTTGGACCCTGACTTTGGCTTCCCGCTTCGCCTTCTGTCAGACAGATATGGCTACCACTGACTTCAAAGATCAGAGTATACTCACCGACCCCTCCCCTACCCCCCCCCCACCCTTAACATGATGTTTTACAACTAAGTCCACAAATGACCAGTAATTATTGTTGCCCACCAAAAAATATCTCTTTTAGTTCCTTGACATTTTGTATTTCAAGCAAATCATAATTTGAAAACCTTGAGGTGACCCAACATAGAATAAAAGACTGCAGTTATGCTGAGAAAGGATGACCTTCACCTGAACTTAGGTTGGCCTGGAGCAAGATTGACCTTTGGTTGATTTGATCCTGACCTTGAGCCAAATGACTTTGAGGTGCCATAAAGTAAGGGATGACAGTGATCTGACCTGGGGTGACATGAAGCAAAGTGATATTTTTGATCCGACCTTGGGATGACCCTAAGGCAATGACCTTGACCCACTGACCTTGATCTACAGTGGCCGCCATGTTTGTGTGCTGTTGCAGCTCCCGTTCCTGCCGCCCCCAGCCCTTCCACCGCTGCACAGCGCCGTGCTCACCGGCGCCTCACGCGGGAGGACAACCGGTACCACTCAGGTGAGCTTCTCCCCTGTCAAGATGGCCGCTGGATACCAAGATGGCCACCGGTTGCCAAGATGGCTGCTGGTTCTCAATATGGCCGCCGGTGTTATGGTTACCACTTAACTGGTTACCCACCCCACAGTATTGACATATGTGTTGATTAACAAGATTCGGTTATGGCACTTTATTTTCTGAGCGCATCGCCATAAAATGATTGGCCGTTCACATGTCTATTCACGCCCAATGTCCTCAAGCCTGAGACTGTAAATATTACTTTCATGATTTGCACATTTTTTTTGGATCACAGTATAACCATGTTCCATATTTACCAAAATTAAAAACTAGAATGGAAGTATGACAAGGAATACCTTGTCATATATTGAACAACAAAATATGTAAAAGAAAAGGAAAAGAAGAAAAAGTATCTCAAAATCTAGGCCGAATCTTCAAAACCGAATCTATGTAAATATGAAAATACCATGACATGACAAGTTCAGACACTAGTGTCGCGGCTTTGTATAAGAGACATTAACATAGTGTTTAGTGGCGGCGGTGGTGGTGTCAGTAGTTACCATCGTGAGGTGAGTCGTACCTGTCCTTGTCTCTGTCTGCTGGTGGTTGGATACTTACATAACACACTAACCACGACATAATGTCTTAGTTAATGCCACTAGTGCATAAGTTCATATAATTCTGGATATACCAATGCCAGTTATTTGATCAGTTATCGTTTTTTTTTTTCATTCAGGTATCATACATTTCTTACAGTGTATGAATCCAAAATTTTCAACATTTTTCACAAAGAAAAATCTTGTGTTTCTGAAAACGAAAAGTACCTGAAGTTCAGTATTGAATCTTTTCTGCAGTTCAAACCCCAATGTAGATTTTTGGAGGTCATTTATGTGTTTTCTCCACAGATTCTGAACTAGGTAAAGACTACAAGGTGAACTGATTGCATTTACAAACCATGTTCATTTTCATCTCCTTGTTCAAATTTGACAGTTACAAAAATCAATTTTTTTCCTTCAAAAACATGATAAGTCTCATCCAAATTTCAAGTTCCCAAAGTCTGTTACAAGATGTAGGTTGCAGTCAAAAATGTAAATAAATTCTAATCCTAACTGTGATATTTCATTTATCGGGCCATGACATATTTTTCAATTGTGTAAATAGTCTGGCTAATGTTAACAATTAATGATAAACATTAAAATTGTCATGATGCATTTCGTCTCAGGTCTGAAGCAGATAAAGATGCTTTTCCGGTAATGTAGCGAATCCAACAAAATTGTCCCGAGGAGTCCGGACAAACTTTGATATTCAGTAATGTTCATGACTACTCCCATAGTGCAAATTCTTCACCTGTGGTAATAGATTCCCAAACATTTCGACTCCTTTGTAGTACAGTTATTATTATTTCTTGTTAGAAATTTGAAAGATGTCCTACTTGAGTGGCATTTCTAACTCCTACCAACTTCATTTATTGCCAATGGTACCGGAAACACATCTGAACCTGTTGCAGAATTAGGTGATTTTGGAAATAAACATTTAAGTAATTTTTTTCATGTCATAACTGTTGTGCCCATGTGTTATCAGAGATCCGCACAGAGGCTGTGATGCAGGCACTCGCCAACCATTCCAAGAAGAACTCCATGCTACCCATGCCGTCTAAACGGACGTCAGCCGTCTACGGACAACACAACCGCCGCGAGACAACCACAGGTAAGCCACACACTTACAGCTGTGAGAAACGCAGGCTTCAATTTTCAGTGGGCTCCGATTTCACCCTTGACCATGAACTTTTTTTTCTTTCTCTTGTTATTTTCTTGTTATTTTCTTTTTATTCTATTTCAAATAAATATATCCGTTTACCCCTGTACTAGAATCACCTAGTGCATTAATGCAGGCCTAGCTGGTTAACCAATGCAGTACTGGTGAATTGGCCGCCAGCACTGTATTGGTTGCCCTGTGCTTCAGTGTATCATGTCCATCATGATGCAGCATGAATGTAGCGCTAGCAAGTGGTTCACCCACACTCCAGTCCCGTACTACGCTCACCGTGCAATGTCGATATATTTACGTAAGGTCGGTATGATGTACAAATGCAGTGCTGTCGAGCAGAGTAGCCAGACCGGCAATTGTGCATCAGGCCAACCCAAGGGCATGACCCTGGAGGCATAATACGGCATTTAAAGGGTTAAATGGTAATATAATAGTCTTTGTAACAGACTCCAGGCTTAATGCATATATTGTATTTCTGAATACTCTGAAGCATTGTACAGAAATTGATAAAAATATCAAGCTGTTTCTATTAGTATTTTTGGCCAAAAATGAATACTGTTTTTATCAATTTTGCTGATTTCTTCTTGGTGTATTTATGCTGGATATAATACTTTGATACGGTACTTTGTATATATCAAGATATTGAAAATTAAGACTATACCTCTAAATTAAGTCTAAATATCTTAATGTTTTCCCCCAAGCCACTGAGAAAATTGAATTAATGTTGTTTTTTTTTTCTTTCTTTTTCATGGGGAATGTATTGGGAATTGACATAGAACTCCATAGATTGATAGAATGAGATATGGAATTATCTAGATATAATATTAGAGACTGGCCAATGAGATTGTGTATAGTAGCAGTGCCCTACTCTAGGTGGCAGCACTGAGCATTATCACTACCCTTATACCATCATAGATGAAGGGAGGTTTGTCCTAGTTGTTTGTCCGAGGTGAGTTGTTGTGTGATATGGACAGACAAAGGCGTGTCACATTGTGAAAGAACATGAAACAGGCAAATACTGGTTCATATCTCTGTGAGGTGGTTAGTGCATTGTTATCCAACATGGACTTAGCTGACATTATTTAACTTTAGAAAAGGAGAGGGGGGGGGGAGCAAAAAGAAAATGTTTGAAAGGGAATGAGACTTTCTCGTCAATATCAAACATCACTGTTTTGAGTACCTCATGGTCAGTAATATTCACTGGTTCATATAAATGTTGGCCACATATGAGAATCACAGTATCACTTATAGATTGTCTTATGCATTGTCTTTGGTCTTGACATATGTTTGTAGACCAGTCACCAGAGTCGCAGCGCTGGTATCGTAAGTTGACGTCTTTTTGACACCAATAGGCGGGGCCTTGTGGCTAGATGACTTTGTACATACATGTAGTCGACATGTAGCGGCAGTCTCCTTCTCCCGCCTAGTGCAAGTAGTTAAGGGGTCTCATAACCCTCAGGGCCTTCGCAATGTCAGCCTTCTGATCTAGGGTTTCTCCTAATCAGGGCCTTTGAACCAGCCTCCTCACATTCAGTTCTTTCTGAACCTGTTATTTTAACGTTGTAAATCTTACTGGATACGAGGACTGTGGTTCAATGTTACAAAGCTCAAGGATCCTCAGATGTGAAGACCTTAAACCTGAGGGCCTTAGTGCTGCAGCCTTCAGACCTAAGGGTCTTTAAACCTGAGGGCCTTAGTGCTGCAGCCTTCAGACCTAGGGGTCTTTAAACCTGAGGGCCTTAGTACTGCAGCCTTCAGACCTAGGGGTCTTTAAACCTGAGGGCCTTAGTACTGCAGCCTTCAGACCTAAGGGTCTTTAAACCTGAGGGCCTTAGTGCTGTAGCCTTAGGGCCTTAGTGCTAAACTTAGCCCTTAATTCTAAGGACCTGTGTTGCAGCCCTAAGACCTAAAAGCCTCTGTCCTTAGACTTAGTTTTTGAACCTTAGGTCCTCAGAACTGAGGACCCCTGGTCATGAGGGCTTCAGACCTGGGGGCCTTAGACCTGAGGGCTTTCAACTGGAGAACCTTCCATCTAAAGGTCTGTATTACGGAGGCCCGAGAGGCAGATAACATTAAGAGGATGTGGTGGTTTTCCTGAGTTGAATTAGTTTGATTTGTCCCTTAAACCCCAATCCCAGGTTAAAGTAAGGATAAACTGGTTCATAGCTTCAGCAGCGATGCTCCTCCTTTATAACAATGACCTTTTTGACTCTAACCTATAACCCTCAGAGGTGCCACTTTTACTAATTGTTTCGGATTTCTGAATTTCTTCGCTCCAATTTGCGTACTAAATCCTGATGTTGATGAAGGAGTGGCATCTCTGACTCCTCTTCCACATGACCTTGACTTAAGAACTTCACCTTGACCCCGCATCCTTCCACCACAGACTCCTCCTCGGATGATGACAGTGTATTCGGGGAGGAATCAAACTTTAGGAACCGTCACCAGCGACCCTCCTCGCACCGCGGGGGGTCTGACTCCAGCCCGGGGAGTCGGGGGTCAGCGCAGGAGGTAGGAAGGTCATCCGCCATCTACGCCAACATCAGCATACCTTCACCATCAGGACGAGCCCTCGCTGATGTCCTTAAGAAATCCACCCCTAAAAGTAAGTCCCCCAGTCCTGCTGCCACTTGTATTATAAACCCTGCTTAAAACCCAATGTCATGCCTTTTGTTTATAGGAAGTATAATACCCGGTACCGTATGGTCGTGTTTGAGCACCAGGTTTTGAACAGATCTGGTCTTGAATAAGTACAGGAGTAAGGGAGTGTTAGAATAAATGAAAGCATTAAGATTAGACCTCGAATAACCACCTGTTGAGTATAAAGACCGGGTGTAATCAGGCCTCTAAATCTATCAGTGCCAGGGTGGCTATTCACAACGATACGGTACTAGTATAAAGTGTCATGCTCCACATTGTGAAAATTCTTTTAATACAGGCTATCGATGACTACAGAGACATTATAACATGTAAATGTAATTGAATACAGGCTATCGTTTATATCCGATACTTAAGGTTGTCTTTTGGTGTTAACATTTGAGTTGGCTCTTTATTTTATACCAGATGTGAACCACTGCAGATATAATCCAGTAGGGCATATGAGTGGACTAACTACAAACAAAACGTACCTATAATCAGTATCTGTGAAATTGAAGCTCTTAGGCTATGTTAGGATGTTGTCTGATGCCAACCATTTGTCTTAATAGATACTAATGTCAACTTGAGGTCCTAAAGCTATGTACATAGAAAACCTTGCTCCTTGTGTCCTTTATATAACCATAATTTGACCTTGAATAGAGTAGGTTACCCCCACCCCCAGCACCAAGGTCCTGATTCTGGTAGTGTTAAGTAGATGGCGCACCAGTAGGGGAGATGGGACACTGATTTAGGGTGGTAGATATAAATTTGATGATACATGCGATAACATATATTTGAAGAATATGTGTTGCTCTACTTATAATCCTTCAATATAACACAGATTTCGCTAAAGCTTCCAATTGGACTGTGTATGGTAACATTTTGTAGAAAATTTATAATCTTTTCCAGAAAGATTTACATGTATACCTATGTTTGAAATTTGATAAAGATTGTAGAGAAATTTGATGTAGATTTTGTAAATATACTAGAAGTATCTTCAGCAAGCAGTGGCTTGATCTGAGAGGCAGAAATGCTGAAAGGAAAATGGTGAAGATATTACCTCATGAGGTCTTTGAGTGCATGGAAAAATGAAGATATTGAAGAAGAGCACAATTATATTGAGAGTTTGTCCTTTTTGTTGTAAAGGTAAAGTTTACATCATTGTCATTGTCAATGTAACAAACCATATCTCAACATTCTTACCTGACCCAACCCAGCCTGGCCTGAGTGACATCAGATAAAGAAATGTCAAAACATTATGTATCATTCCATACCAAATTTACTCACTGATTGACATTTTTACCACCTACTGAGTGATAGTGGCCTACTATGTATATTGTTCTGTAAGTGCCCCGAGTCTTCGAACAGAAGCCAGCATTGTATAATCGACCTAAGGATGAAGGATGATGGGAATGATAATTTTACATTTTGAATTCGCCTTGAACATAGGTGCAAGGTGTCTTATTCTAGCAAATGCGGTAACTATTGTAAAACCTTACACATAAGTCTATTAAAATTAAGCATTTCAGGGACTTTTGTGTTCAGTCACTTTCATCCCTGCATATTTGGATCTAATTGAACAGACCTTATGGTCAGGCTGAGTTTGGGTGCGCAGACTAAGCGTGGTATAATCAGTCATTGTACAAGCCGTTATAAACTTGAGACAGAGACACAATAGGGCGGTTTGTTGCTTTGTTGTAGGCTCAAACTCAAGCCTGGAGCAGGAGCTGCCAGAGACGCCCCCCGTACAAGGTAGACTACCTGCCTGCACCCCGAAAACAAGCTGGCCGCAACTCTGTATCTGGGAGTTATCACTGGTGTATAGTTTCTCTGGGAAAGCTTACAGAACTACTTTCTGAAATACTTTTGGCATTCCTCATGTCTCTAATCTAGAGCAGGGGATAAAATACTAAGTTCAGATTTGCCTGAATTCTATCCATCCAGGCCACCTGGGTGATTTTCCTCTTCATAGCTGTCATTGCGCCATCTACATTGAGGCGATGAAATAGTTCTGTTTGCAAAGAGTCCTAGAGGCCATGTGTACCAGAGATGGTTCACCATTATGAGCTAGAGTTGAGGCCACTTTGAAAATACCCCTGACACCCCATATGTAAAATGTACTGACTGAAGTCTGCAGAAAATGGAGATTCTGTTACTCATATCATTGCCACTGGTTTTGTTTACTTGAGATCATTAGTTAAATATCCAAAAGCTTACAATATAACACTGAATGGGAATACAAAAACCTTAGAGGAAAGAACTGTGATTTTCCAAAAGATAAGAGCAACATGCTTGCTTTGTGCAGCCTTTGGTCAGTACCAGGTTCTATTTCTGCACTCATTATATTATGAGTGTGTCTCGTTCTATTAACCCGGTTTACGTATGATGGCTTCAGTAAAACAACATTTTGTGCCGCGTTAGTTACATACTAATTCAATCACTATAGAGTAGTAGCCTTACTCAAGTGACATTTTGGCCAAATGTTGTTCTACTCTACTCAACTTTACCCTTTTTACTGTCAATGTTATTAACTAATCAAACAATTTCTGTGTTCATTTACATTAGATTATTGTTTGAAATTTAGTTTTTGTAAAGATTACTTAGCAGATTTCTACTTTTTTAAAGCACTTATGAATGAACAAATTTGTTTTCAAAATATTAATGATGATGAGTTAATAGCATTGAAAGAAATGTAATGGAAGGTGCTGGCCTTAAGCATAAGTGAGAAAGGAGCTCATGTCTGTTCATAAACACTGTGTTATGGAACTTTAGTCAGAAACTTGGGAAAGGTTGTGGCTCAATATTAAAATATATTTATTTTAGCAAATGAAAGAGCATTATGGCATTATGTCACATCATCAGAGACATTCGCTTTTGTCATGATATGCATTGCAAAACTTTGCAGCTCTTTTAAAGAGAAATACACACACAGTTTTGAAATAAACTAAAAATTCATTTTTCCAAAGTTTTTTTTTTTTTTCATTATTATTTTTTTTCTAGAATATCAGGTTCCCCTTTTTCAGAAATGATGATTTTTTTTTTAAAATGCAACTAAGTAGGCTTCTTTTTTCTCCTTCATATATTACAAAAGTTGTTAGTAACACTAGAGTTACTGTCAACAGCATCTTTGTACTATTTGACTAGTGCAGCAACCACGATATAGATGCAGCAAGCTTAGTAACCGCAAGTTGATAGTTTAGTGCTTATAGGTGAAGATATAAGAGTTCTAAGTAACCGCAGTTGTCGAGTGTATGTATGATACAAGCTGTGAGAGTCGATAAGCGTCTTAAGTCATAAAGCAGTTATGGTTTTCTCTGATGGCATGATGGGGTCATGTGGTATTGCCTTGTCTTGTGCTGACCTTAACAAAGAGGTGGTCTGAGAGAAATGTCTTAAGAGACAATATGTATATACCTCCAAATAGAAAGTTTGGTTTGTAATAGTATTCCCCAACAAAACCAATGAATTTTTCTTCAGTAAGTCAAATCTTGATAAGGTGCAAGTATTTCATTCTTAAGTGCCCTCATCAGCAGAAGTAAAGAAAAGTTAGGAAAATTGCACTAGCATGAACCAAGAAGAAAATCTATATGAACTTATCAGTTATCAAATAAACAATTTAAATAGGGTTACTTAACCAAAGTAGCATACAAAATCTCAGACCACTTCCTTGTTATGGTATGGGAAGCCATAGTACAGATACAGGTTCCCCCCAGCCTGTTTTACCAATAGTGGACTGAGTAAGAACCGACAAAATGTTGGACAGTCGTCAGGACATTTTGCGGCCCGCTGCATGTTGTTACTAACCGCCTGGTTCATAAAGCTCCTTCTGTTACAGTCTCCCCGTCAGCAGCATTTGGTTTATTCAAATAACATATGTGTCTCGTGACTGTTACTATTATGGTCAATGATTTTTAGAGTTTGTATGAGTAATGATATCGATCACAGTAAAATGTTCAAATGCACACAATCATATTTAGGTTTGTTGCAGTGTCCTTCAAATGAGTTAGTTATTCATGGGTTTTTGTTATTTAATACGATTGTTTGGTAAAACTGTATGTGGAGAGTTGTAGTGTGACCAGTCAGTGAAACAACTAAAAAAACACAACCTATTTCCATGTAAGACCAGAAAAAATCAATGAAGTTAGCTCTGATGAACTACAACCTAAATTAAATGTTGGGCAGATTCTGTCACTTATAATTTGATCATGTTCTATCTCCATGATCTTAGTTGTCATATGATATGGCATTGAAGTGTTCTGAACTGTAACTAACCAAAATTGACCATATTGTCTTTGACATTAAAGTCACCTCTCTGTGACCTTGCTATCTCCCAGGTATGCCCTTTGATATGACAGTGTAATAACTTAAATGACCTTAGGATGACCTTGATATGAACTTTATATCTTTTTAGAATGCATTTTCTATATCCTTGATCTGACATTGGAATGAATATTTAATGATCGTGGGGTGATCTTGCTGAAATTGTAATGACCCAAGAGTGACTTTGCTCTGACCTTGCCCAAAATGCACTGACCTTGGATAGGCCTTGTTTTGGCCTTGGGATGCCACTTTAATGACCTTGTTACAACCTTGGTGTTTCAGCACAACACTCTGCGCCTCCTGATTTAACAAGTAACACCAACACACTACGCCATGCTGACCGTGTTAACCGCCTCAACACGCAGCATGCCCATGCACAGAGTGTCCGTGTCGCGCCCGGCGCAGTCACCGGGCTTGACGTGCAAGAAGGTGAGCAGCCATCTTGAATATCATGTATATATCGTTGATAATGATAACGCAATCTGATAAACACAGGTGGTGCTAGGAACTATCAAGTTAAATTTCTGAAGGTTTGCTATATTTCAGAAATAGTTGGCCTTCTGAATCTATACATGAGATGATACTAATTCTTAAATAGTAAAACATGAACTAATCCTCTTACTAATTAAGTAAACTCTTGACCATGTTGGGTATCGTCCACTTAAACCGGCATAATCTTTCTGTGAGATAGAAAATAACATATAACAGATTAAATGAAAGTTATACTTCCAAAAAGAGGGGGGGAAAGAATACAAGTTTGGACTAATTTTCTTGGTTGTTGTCTTGCCCCGTTCTCTCACTGCAGTCACCAATATAGAGATAGTTGAAGGTATTTCTACTTTGACCTCTGTGTGAGGTGTGAGAGTGAACACTATGTGAACCATATGAGTGGCATACATATGGACAAGCTGCTATGTCAGTGTCTCTGTGCTAAATCTGTATGTATAAGTCAGGTGTGTGTGTGTGCGGAGAATTAAGATGCACCGCTATTTACATCACGCGTGTGTATGTTTGTAAATTGTGTCGAAATATTGTTTAGGTGAAGTGTCCTGTCATTCTATTGTTACTTAAATATAAGAGAAATTCCACTGCTTTTAGAAGATATGATGGTTTGTATTATAGCAGAGTAACTTTGGGGATCTTGAATTGGTTGTACGCTGTGAAAGTCAACCTTATCGGTGACTTCAACTTTTTGATCCTCATGCAGGGCTCCCATGCTTCATAGAACGTTAGGGAATGTCTCACAGAAAAAAAGGTCATTTGATAGGAAAATTCGTGAAATGTTGAGGATTTCAAGGAAATTCCATCATGATTCAGCCAAAGTGGAATATTTCATAGCAAATTTGATTTTCGAAATTTTTCCTGGGCCCATGTCAACATTTGTCAGGGAAAATTGTAATTCTATTGTTATGGAAAGTCGTTTATTTATTATTATTATTTTTATTTTTTTTTGGAGGGGGGCTATGTTACCCAGTTAAATTTGTGTACCCGTATTCTTTCTAATAAGCGCACATGTGCGGAAATTTAATTGTGAGATACTCAAAACATCAATACAAAATTAATTCTAATAAGCGCACCCCCTAAAGCCTAAAAATCGATGTTTTTGCCCTCAAAAATGATGCTTTTTCCCTCAAAAATCGATGTTTTTGCCCACAAAATCTCTGTTATTGCACTATATTTGCATAATTTTAGGTCCCAATAGGTGGGGTGTGCGCTTATTAGAGCATGTGCGCTTATTAGAACGAATACAGTAATTCAGTTACCATTCTATTACAAACTGTATTGAGTGACGTAGCATCTGCGTTAGATGAACAGCGTGGTGTGAGTGAGCTGAGAGGAGGTGTATAAGGTTTTCACTATCTATAAAAGCTGTACCCAGCCTGAGGTAGCACTAAGTTCACCCTCATAGATCATACCTGCCTAGGTTATAAAAGCTGTGTACCCAGCCTGAGGTAGCACTAAGTTCACCCTCATAGATCATACCTGCCTAGGTTATAAAAGCTGTGTACCCAGCCTGAGGTAGCACTAAGTTCACCCTCATAGATCATACCTGCCTAGGTTAAAACTTATACCAGTAGCACCAGCAGCAGTGGCGGAGCCATAGTAGATGCGGGAATGCATCCTCAATATTATGTCAGGTTGAAGGTGTAGATTATAGTAAAGTCTACCAGAATTTACAGGGCTCATCCCCAAAAGCTCTTAGCTGCTTTGCAGTTGCTGTGCAAAGTCCTCTTTCCCTAGCACTTGGGCTATGGATTGTGTATCTGTAAGTGGTGTATTGTCTGCCTACGTGTGGTATATGTTTTTGTAAACAAGTCGAATTGAGGCTGAAGTGATTGAGTGATAATATTTAAATAGCCTTTCCCTCTTCTCGTGGTTTGGTTGTCTGTCCACTATAAAAAGATTTTCTTAAGATGTAAAATTTTCATTGCTTTCCACTTCGAAGTAGCACTGCCTATGTAATAATCAATTGAAATTGGAAAACTATGTTTGCAATATTTATGTAAGTATAGACGATTAATCATTGTAAAGGTTTTGAGTTATAACAAATTGCTGGATTTATTTCTTATGACTGTAAACTCTGCTCTAAAAAAAGTACGTATATATAAGAATTCATATAAGTTATGTCACAAATCCTAATCTAACTCAGATGGCACGATAACTCACATGGCACGATACAGTCAAGTCTTGCTATTATTTCTA
The DNA here is from genome assembly GCA_949317995.1 of Acholoe squamosa. Lineage (NCBI taxonomy): Eukaryota > Metazoa > Annelida > Polychaeta > Phyllodocida > Polynoidae > Acholoe > Acholoe squamosa. The sequence continues at coordinate 46,908,854 of OX439051.1, read as the reverse complement.
TAAAGCAGCAGATTCATTAAGGCGGTCAACTCGCTTATCTGACATAGCTTTCTCCGAACAGGCTTAACTAAGATTATTAATTTCTACTGTGATCCTGATTCAGTAACAATCCAAATTTCATCTGAAACGGAAGTGGCCAGTTTATCAAGACCTAACTTTACATTTAAGCTTTCTCCAAATCTAAAACAAACATTTTACCTTCTTCCTACACAGGACAAAGACAGGGAAAAGTTTCCGCCAAGATTCAGCAACTGTTAAACACGTTGAAGGTAAGTTGTCTTTCTCCTACTTCACATTGTAATGACAATCACACTACACCAAAAAAATAAGTTGGGTCTACGGATCCCCCTCGCCATATTTCCGGAATTTTTTTTTTTTTTATTTTAAATCTTGTCTCGCTTTGGTTTCTACAAGTTTACTCCTTGTGATGTTTGGCAAAATTTGTTCGCTCACCTCACTTTTCCAGCAAGGAATCCATTGGACACCAAAAAATTATTAAAAAGAAAAAAGAAAAATTCGCTCGCTCGCACCATTTTTACAAAACCAAATTCCGTAGACCAGCTTATTTTTTTTGGTGTGACCTTAACCTAATGTGTCAACCCTCTAAGGGCCGCTGTTGTATTAATGCCTGCCAGGGCTGAATTAGTGCATTATGCTTTGTTTGTTAGTATCAGTACTCCTGAATTGTGCAACCTTTACCAGTACATTCACTTCATGCATCACGACAATCAATGGGCATGATGTAAGAATGCATTAGCGGCCTTTAAGGACACGATGTTGCCTCAATCCAAGAATGCAAAAACGGAAAGGCACCCCTCCAGGGCTGCATTGTTAAAACTTAAAAAGAAGAAATATTGTCACTGATAAAAATAAAGACCCTAGCCCAGTACAGGTCCAGTAGGCTCTAGAAGTGACAGATTTATGAAAATATTTTCTTTTTCCTCTACGACTGAAATCTAATAAGTTGACCAGTGGTGAATCTTAGTGTTATGGTAGGAAGAATGCAAGAATCTATTGTTCAACAGGTTGATAGTGATTAGTTAGGATATATACAAAAGGGAAACAAGCATAAATAATTAGTTTTGGTAATTTAAAATTTTGGCCACCAGGTGGTGATGGCATAGATGGTGGAATATACCTTTAAGTAATGAGTCACATGAGTTAAGTCACATGTAAAATATTGAAAATCAATGAAGCCCTGAGGGGTGTGAATGGAGGGTCGGTGATGTGGCACCTTACGCAGACCAATTATTCACGTAGAACCTCTCCAATATCCAAGACACATACCATAATACCGTATGCTTGGTGAAAATACAGGGAGGGGGGATAAAACATTTCCAACACATACCACGGGAAAGTTGAAAGCGGCCAAATACCAGGTTATATGGCTTTCAAGGCAAACAGTGCATAAATGCATCAAGCCCATCGGTCATCATTATGTAGCTCTGGCAAAAAACTCACCAAGACCAGTCTCGTGCCCAACTCAGAATTATCAATTTATACCATTACTGACCAGTGCATTTAGTATCTGGACCTACCGTAGTATAATGCATAGCTTATAAATGTTTGAGGATAGACTAAGCTTCACCTTAAACGAAGGCTGTAGCGTTTGTATGGCCTATATATGAATGTATCACAGCTTCTGGCAAGAAGTTTATGAATGAGAAAAACTTGAAGTAAATCAAGGCACTTAAGGGTTAATGGCTGAACAGCAGCCAGTCACATGTGTCATATATAAACAGACCATATGACCTGTGGTTGTGGGGGTGGATGATGGGGGGGGGGGGCTTCAGGTGCTGTGTCAACTTGGCAGATAGTCTATAACTCCAGTGCTGACTTTAAAAGAGTTTTATTCACAATAACCTCTTTAAATGGTTAAAAGTGAATAAAAGTGAATGAGGAGGTATTAAAATTGCATTGGGATGAATCAGAATCAGTGCGTGTCCAGTTCACTTCACAGGCATATTGCAGAGTTCGCGCTTGGGGGACTTCACGACCTACAAACAAAATATGGCACTGAAAGTTTAATAACAGTGACTGCGGCTAGGTGCGGGTGGGCTGTGGGTAGGGGGAGGAGGTGGTACAATAAAACCTTGCATATAAGCTGCTGCTTGTACACAAAGTAGAGGCTTATTGCAGCTTTACGACCTTGACAAAGTAAGGGTGGAGCTTACATGCTAGGTGTTTAATAATGAAATACAGTAATTAAACAACCGAAATCTAGCTTGCTGCCAATAGGAGACTCCCAAAGACACCGGCGGCTTATATGATTGCTCCCAATTTTCTATCATGCGAGACTTTACAGTAGTTGAGCATTGTGAGGATGATTACAAGTTGATGCTGAGCCAAGTTGGCAGTGGGTGGGCGAGAAGGGACTGTGGCCACATTGAACTGTTTGGTCATCAGGGGAGGATGTGTGAGTGAGAGTGGTGAGTGAGTGGTTGGACAGTGTGTGAGTGTGTTGGGTTCTACGCGGGGTCCGAAGGAGTCCATGTGTATAAGGTGATGGACACTGGTCAGCAAAGCTAAATGGACATTCACCCTTCCACATACTGAGTTAGGTGCAAGGAAAGTACACTTTTTATCGCTATTACCTGGGATGCTGAGCTATGAGCGGATAATGTACACAAGGAGAATGGAGCCTTAGTAAGCCGCTGCCAGACATCATGCATCACAATGATACCGTAAATATTATATGATATCTATGATTCTTACAGGAAGGCATTTGGATTGGCCCTGCCCTTGCTTGTTCACGTTGTTAATGTATACCTTAATTTGTGAATTTCATGTAATGTCTTGGAGATTGAAACTAATCAGGAGAGTTTACCAAATGAAATGGGAGACATCTAAGCACTGACAATGACAAGAGTACCTAGTTTGCAAAAAGAGTCATGTTTAACTTGTGGAGTGCATCAATGCACCTTGCCTATTGTTCATGATCTCGCGTGAATGCACATTGCCAACATTTCAGGGGGTAAATGTAGTCCCGGAGGGTTGGCGCTTTAATAGAGCATTTCAGGGATTTTTTTTTGCTCAGCCACTGTCACCCGTGCAAAGAGTTCAATGATGATGTGTAGCCTTAAATCTACAAACTCAGCAATGAATTGCCAGTGAGTAACTCACTGCCACAGTATATATGTTCACCATGCTATTCCATTGGGTCAGCCTGAGCCCTGGTAATTTACTCCTTAGGGCTATATTTAACCATCATAATGCTTAAAGGCTAAATCTATTGAAGAACTATGTGGTCCTCATATACATGAGATTTATTGCTTCATCCAATCTGATTGTTTGGCTGAGACCCAAGTTGAACTGACAGAGGCGGCTAAACCTTGATCTCTGATATATGACCTGATCAGGATTTGAACCTGTGACCTCTTGACATTCAAGCCTTAAGGTCTTAACCTCTAATCCCCTTAGTCAGGTATTGAAGGTAATCCTAATATGTACATCTTCTGGCAAAACTAAGATAGGGTCCCGGTGGTACCTAGTAGTCCTACCCAGACTGCTGCCACAACTAGGGAAGAGTCCTGGCAGTACCTACCCGGTAGTACCTTGTCCTAACCATACTCCTGTCACGATCAGCAGGGATGTGATTTCTCCTACATCTAGGATTTCCTACACTTAAGGGTCAACAAGTTGACCCTTGTGATTTTCACAGATCCAATGAGAAAACCTTTAGACATTAATGGGGGTGGGGTCGATTACCAAATGGGCTGCATCCATATTGTCTGGGCAAGGTTCCTACACATTGGCTTAAAATGGAATCACACCCCTGAATCAGGAAAGGGTCCTGGTGGTATCTAGTCCTACCCAGACTGCTGCCACAACTAAATGTGGGTCCTGGTAGTACCTAGAACCTAGTACTATCCATATTCATGCCAGTGTCACATTGGGTAAGGGTCCTGGAGGTGCATAATCTTCCTTCCCAGAGAAAAGCAACAACTAATGGTTAAGGCCTGATTTAAAAAGATACTGTGTAAAGGGTGCATCCTGAATTAAGCAAACCTAAGCAGGTCCACCTATATGTACATGTTATTACGGTGCAGTTTCCTACATACTATGTTTAATGTAGTTTAGACCTAACATGGCAGTGATAGAGGAGACCTATTGTACTCTAAAAGCTGTATCCAGCCCTGATATTGTCTGACCGCAGGATATCACAATAATTACTAATGACGGAAATTGATTAGCGCTGGCTCATTAGTCGCAGGTTGGACGAGCTCCAAATAGGACTCATGCACCACGTGCTATGTAATAGATGTAAATGTTGACCCTTCAAGAACGACAGATTACCTAAGGGAAACTTGTGTTGTCCTGACACATCAGTGAAGCACTGGCTAGTAACTCGCACGGGGAATTGCATTTGGTGCATCATGCCAACCTTTTGAGACCAGGGGCGTAGGAAAAGGGGGGGCCAGGGGGGCCCGGGCCCCCCCCCCCAATAATGAGGAGGTTCCCTTTATAAGCCTATATAAAAATATAGCAGCCCCCCCCCCAAACTGAGACCTTTGCCCCCCCCCCCTAATAAAAATTTGCTTCCTATGCCCCTGCGAGAGGGTATCAACCATATAGTGGAGAGGGTATTAACCCCATAATGTGGGGATGATGCATAATGTGGCGCTGGTGAATTAAGTCACATGGCTGCATTTGCTCATCATGCTCACCAAAGGTATGATAGAGTAACATGCTGTCCAACCATTAACAGGTCTAACATTAGCAGACAGATTTATAAGATGCTCGCAGTCTCTATGTAAAAGACCATAAGCGGTGCATGGGAGTCAGTCCCTTTCACAGAAATAAGAGTAAGAAGTGAATGTGCGTGGCTAAAAGTGAATACTCCCTTACTGGTAAATCACTTAAGTTAAGTCTTTGTCATTGGAATACATTGATGTGGCCAGTGTCTGCTTGGCTTTACTACTATAGCAAGTGGTGGTGGTGGGAACTATTTTCCAATAGTACAAAAGCCTGATTTTTAACTCGAAAAGCGAGTTATTAGGAGACACCCTGGGGCCCTGTACTTTCAGTCATTTTGGTGGTGCGAATAAGTTTCAAAAAAGATGGAAATTTTGTATATAAGAGGCAGAATTACTTAGTGAATTTGTAGTGCCAGTAAAGGAGTTATGCGAATAGTGGCTTAGTGGTGCGAATAACCTGGGGTGAGAGAGTGCTGATGCAACAGGATGAGCGCACAACTCATGGGAGCTAATCACAGGCTTTTCACTTTTCGAGTTATCAGCAATTTACATTACTGCATTATGTTCAAAACAGGTAACCGTTATTGATATGGTGCATAAAGTGCAGCACAGATGAAATTAAAGTCGAAAAATATGACTGGATCACAGCTTGGGAGGAGAGAAAAGAAAATGAAGGCAGAAGGGGATTGGGGTTGAGGTGGATGGTAGGGAGGGGGGAGTTGTAATGCTTCATTTTGTCCACAGAAGAAAGTCCATGTGGACAAAATGTGAGGGGTTTTGTGGTCAAAATGTGCTCTGTGGACATTTTTTAGCACCTTCTGTGGTCATTATGTGAGAGGGGTATTGAAGTTCGATAGGTGGACACTTTGTGCTAAATGTCAATTTTTAAGTACTGTTAGTGGACGTAAAATCAACCAAACCAAACCTGTGGCTAACGATATGTAAATAGGTGCTTTGTTTTGGAGCATTGAATGTGATTGTGTTTGTAAACTTGGCACAGCGGGAGTCGTTAAAGCTGTATGGGGCGTTTAGTGATCCCGCTAAGTAGGATCATACTCCGCCCAGTTAGAGGTAGGCTCAAGTTACGTATGGAGCACAGTAGGAGGCCAACAGTGAAATATGATATGTTTTAGGTAAAGAAGTATCATATCTAACGGTATAAACAGACCTAAATAAACTAAGCTTACCCAAGGGCGGAAAGCTGAAATGAAGGAACATTGAAAATTATATATACATGTTATATCCTCCCACCCAATTCTTGACAAAAATTCATTCCCCTTAGAAAGCGGGTCTTGTTTTCAGTAAAACCAATTCATGAAAATAGATACTGCTGGAGGGTAATAAAAATGAAATAGAGAATAAAAAAGGAAAGAAGTAGAAGAATAATGTTTGAATACTATAGATCCAAGTCATAATAATTGGATGGAAACACACTTTTTTTCACCCCAGATGTGTAAAGCTTTTGATCAGTGAGCAAGGTGAGAGTCCTACCTAGGCTGATTTATATCAATTATACAAAGAGTACTGAGCCTTTAACTACCGCAAAGTGCTTTAATACATTATGTCATTTGGTTATAATGATGCTTAAATGCAGCTGTGGTGAGTACTATCTGGTGCTGCATTTATGCATCATGTTGACTCTACAAGGTTGATACACTCCCAAAGGGTAGGCATGATGCTCCAATGCAGTGCTGTTGAGTAGACTCACCAGCACTGCATTGGTGCATCATGACGACAAGGGAACATGAACCTGGAGGCATCATAGGTCATTAAAGAGCCAAGCACGGTGTGACTTGCCTAAGGTATACAGGGACACACACACTGGGAATAAAGGTAGACTGGTAACTGGTCCCACTCTGGTACTGCACCAAAAGGGACAGGTATGGGAATTGCTGAATGTGGGTATTGACAGGAAGGCAGACAGCTATCTTACATCTTAGTGCTGGTACTACCGTAAATAAGCCGTAGCTTATACTAGAACCCAATTCAAGGGGAGGCTTATAGAATATGCCCCAAGTCAGGGTACGGCTTATAGGAGGGTATTGAATCTTATAGGACAGTATAAAACCTTCATTTTTCAAGCCTTGGATGTTGCTTGGATTTGGGGTGCGGCTTATACGAGGGATGCTGCTAATACGAGAGAATTTACGGTAGGCTGTACAATGTACAGCAGATACAGTGGCGGATCCAGGATTTGGAAAAGAAGGGGGACAGTCCAAAAGTAGGGGCCTCACCCTCTATTTCGGAGCATGTTTTAGAGTAAAAAATATGCAATTAAGTACTGGCAAAAAGGAGGGGATACACCCCCCATCTAAATCTGCCACTGAGATATGGACACTGACAGACAGTCAACTTTGACATCATCGCAGGGGACTATCATAGGCAGTCTACCCTTTAATGTTCTAATGCCTGTTTGTTGCCTCCAGGTTCATCCCTTTGTTGGTATGTAACAATGCAATGATGGTTGGTGGACTCTGCAGTAGTGCATTGGTGTATCAACCCTCTGAGTGCATCAGGGTCAACTTGATGCTTGAATGCAGTCTTGACGAGTTTTACTTTCCAGGGCTGCATTCATTCACCATAAAAACTAATGGATCTTGCGGCTCTTAAAGGGTTAAGTGATGTTTATGTCCATATTGCAAGCTTGAAACAGAGATGTCGAGTCTACAGGAACCTGTAGCTAATGTTCTGACCAGGTCCAGGTGACCAGGCTGACCCAGGCTGAGTCTGCCTACAGAGGCATTGTAAATGCAGAGGAATTAGAGGACCAGGCTGTGGAGGCCCCTCCTGTAGTCTTACTGTGTCAGCCCATTATGTTTAATAGACCACATCTTTATTTTATAAACCTTTTTATCTGCCTCATATAACTTAAACTACTATGTCTATTACACATCCGGGACGTCGGGAACCAAGTACGGCACAGAGAATGGTGCCGAGTGGGGACAATTTCAGCTGATTTGGTTTCGTTAGTAATATCAGCGAAGAGGAAAATAAATTGGATACTCTTTGAGGAAGTATCATTTCAGGAGGAACTGTGTATAAACTACATGGGAGCTTTGGATATATAATTAGAGGCTGTCACAAGTGAATTGGAGCAAGGACAAACGTTTTACCTAGTTTGTACAATAGCCTCTTAAACGTAGTCTGTGGCAGCACTTTGTCGTAGATAAAGTTGTCATTTAAAGTTGACACAGATACTAATACTCAAATTGAGTTCCCGTGGACTTCAACAGATGTGCAGTACTGAGAAGATTACTCTGCTGGATTACTTAAAACCAATAGAATCCAATTAATAAGTGTATAGTACACAGATATATGAGAATTTCTTATATCTAAGGAGATAACATTACTGAGAGAAATCTCAGTTATCGGAGACATTCTAGAAGGGCAAGGCGGGGTGGATTTCGGAGCAATAACATTTAATATGCACCTTTGGAGGATGTACCTAACCACTGGTTGTTAGAACAGTGATAGAGATACAGAACTTGTACAGGAATGTAAACTCATTACCAATAAGGATGTATGTAAACAGTGATACCGTGCGGTCTCGGTGGCCGCCGGGCAGCGAGTTGCTCAATGCTCCCCCGGTAAGGCTCATGGTATAATTAGCTTTCACATCTTCACATTTACGCTTCTAGTGAGGTTTTTGTGAATGGTGGTGGATGCAAAATTTTGAAAATGTGGTGGGGTTCCTCTGGGTCTTGCAAAGCAAATTTATTATTAGAAAAATGAAATTTCCCCCCGTGAGTGTATCAACCCTGGGCCCCAGGCTGGGGGGTTGCATGAATGTACCTGGCGAGTTACTCGCTAGTGCTGCATGAATACATATGGCATGATGTATCAACCCTTTGAGTGCCGCTGATGCATTAATGCGTCATGTCCATTGGTCGTCATAATGCACCAATGAAGCGCTGGTGAGACTGCTTGCCAGCACTTCATTGGAGCATCATGCTGACCCTCCAGGAGTGTATGTAGGGTCACCATGACACTCCAATGAAGTGCTGGCAAGCAGTCTCACCAGTGCTTCATTGGTGCATCATGACGACCAATGGGCATGATGCACTCCCACATCAGCGACCTTAAAAAGGTTAATGCACCATTAGGTCTGTCGGAAGGCAACAGGTCATTTGATACAGCATGAACACTGCATTATGGCAGCATTATATTAGTGGCCGATACAGGATCTTAACATGTAACTGGTACATGTATGTACCTGGTTATCTTGGAACGTGATGTGACTTACTTAGTTTAATTATCATAAGTTAATTACTGGTCAGATATATAAAATATATTAAAAAACAAAACAGAAAGGATGTGTGAACTTGCGGTGTGTTCTATTTGCATAAAATAAGTTATCCAAGAACATGTGACGGATAGTTTGACGGGTGGAGACTAAATCACATGATTCTCTATAACTTGTTCTTGGTTTGTAGTTGAACTTGAATTGTGGTTTTCATTTTGCAGAAACCCAAACGGAGACCGCTTCGGGAGTATTTCGTTGACGAGGAGGAGGAATTGGAAAGTGAGTACAGAACTACTTCACATTATATTACATTCTTTTATTGATGCAATTCATTTTCAGGAATCATGGAGTACCAAAAGAAGACCACTGCTGTGAACCTTTACTTCTCTTTAAATTCATAGAAATTGCTCAACTATGTCAGATGTTGTACTACTGTAATATCCTGCATATAAGGCGCATCCCGCCTATGAGACACACTCAGAGTTGAAGAAAAAGCCATAAGGCGCACCTTGGGCATGAAATTTGGAGGTTTAGTACTTTCCTATAGTAGAAGTGCCTCGCCTATAAGACGCACCCAGACTTTGAAATTTCTATAAAGCGCAGGGGGGCTTATATTGTCAAATAGACGCGCCTTATACGCGGGAGATTACGGTACTTGTTGTGATGAGATAACAGGAATCTAGCCATTGTGATGATGACAGTTGTAGCAGATTGTAGCCCCCTGGTGAGTTATGAAAGAACTACAGGTAGTAGTGCTGCAGTTGGGGTGTTAGGGACTCTGAGCTGTCATAAGATATCACAGTGTTACTCAAAAACCACCGAGTTATCCATTATCATGTCAGATATGATATATCAGAGCTTCTTTATATGGATGTTATGATTCAGATATTTGTGACTGACATTTTACCAGAGAAGAATTTCTAGTTTCACAAAAGTCAAAATTATCAATATCATGGACCTGTGCTTTTATTGAGATACATATAGAATTGACCCCCTTCCAATTCCTGCAAACTAATTACCAGATGTACAAGCATTGTAGCCCATTTGAGGGAATACGATGGGCATACTGACTGCGCATGTGCAACTCCACCTCTCGTAGGTTTCCAGAAACGCTTAGGTTTCCGAGGGATAATCATGTATAAGACGCGCCTTATACGCAGGAGATCACAGTTCTCATTGTGATGAGATGACAGGAATCTAGCCATTTCGATGGTGATAGTTGTAGCAGTTTGTAGCCTATACAGTAAAATCTCTTTAATCTGCCATGCCAAATTACTGAAAATTATTAGTCGGATCTGAGATTGGCGGATTATTGAGTGACAATTCAAACGAATTGTATAAGAATGGCCGGACTATTGGATGGCCGATTAAAGAGATTTCACTGTATAAGTTGCCCCCTGGTGAGTTATGACAGAACTAGTAGTGCTGCACTTGAGGTGTTGGGGACTCTGAGCTGTCACAAGATATCACAGTGTTAGTCAAAAACCATGGGGTGTAACTTTATCATGTCAGACAGCTTCCTCACATGGATGTAATGATTCATATATTTGTGGCTGACGTTTTATCAGAGAAGAAATTCTAGTTTCACAAAAGTAAAAATTATCAATATCATGGACCTTTGCTTTTATTGAGATACATATAGAATTAACCCCATATCCCGCAAAATTACCAGATGTACAAGCAACAACTGTGTCTGGATGTCCAATATTTTATGATCCTAGGAATTCTGTACTGTTAGAGTGATAGGAAAGGTAGCACAAGATTGAACATTTGAAGTTTAAAGTGGAAAATATAATGAATCAAAATTAATCAAGTTTATTTGTCTAGTGGACAATGCAATTCCAGACATATTTCTCAAACATTATACTTGGAAACATTTATACAAGTGGTTAAGTAGAAATGATTGAAATGACAGGATGTGATACTGTAGTGAACAAAAAGTACATGATATATGTCTGCATGGTGGCCGTCTCGGGTGTCTGGACAGGTAGATAAATGATACCGCATTATGCCGGTCCACGCTCCACATCTACTTTGATTGTCCTGATACATAGAAAACAGATTACGCAGGTAACTCACCAGTGCTGCATTCACTCATCATGTTGAAGCTGTGGGATAGGTACCCTCCCAAAGGGTCATCATGAGGCCAATACAGTGCTGCTGTGTAGATTCACCACTATTGCATTAGTGCATTACCGCAACCAGAGAACTCTAACCTGGAGGCATCATACAGACCTAAAGGGTTAATTACAGCTTAGTCTGGAGTCATATAACAGACCCTGAGGGCTCTACACTCAACATAAGTCATATAATATAGCTGTCTGGTTATGTACTGTTAATGAGGCTGACACATAATGCCTATAGTACATCTCTTTGAGTTTTATCTCCATGCTATGTCCAAGACTATGATAGACCTCTGACCTGTTGACAAGTGTGAAGGCTAGCATAGGCAGTCTATGGTTCATCTCTGAGCTGTTGGCAGTGGCGGATCCATCATTTTGAAAGGGAGGGGGGTGTGGCCCAAAAGGAGGGGGCGCATTCCTTGTTTTTTTAGCAAATTTTGGGGATGAAAATAGGCAGTTAAACCCTCAGTACTGGCAAAAAGGAGGCCCCCTCACTAAATCCGCCACTGGTTGGTGAGGTAGACAAAGGATGCCACATATAGTACATCGCTGAGCTATTGGTGGGTCTGACAATGGATGCCTTTAACACATTTCTGGACTGTTAGTGAGGCTGACTGGGGCGTCACTCAGTAACGGTACATCTCTGAGATGTTGGTGAGGCTGACAGAGGCTACATATAGTACATCGCTGAACTCCACTTGTTCATGTTCTAACATTAGTTATCCACAGATATACCAACCACTGGGTACCCTCTCTACAATATAAAGGAGGCCTCTGGGACAGCCCCAGGGTCACTACATGACAGATTAACCAGATCCTACTTGTTGGTTAACCCTTTAAGGGCCGCTAATATAGGAGTGCATTATGCAAATTACCGTAAACTCCCGCGTATAAGACGCGTCCTCTACGCCAAACAAATCCCTACTGCGTCTTATAGCATTTCCTCAAGTTTGGGGTGCGTCTTATACGCGGGGTTTTCCAACATCTCATTTGGGAAAATGCGCCGATGACAGCTTGAACTCATAGCGCCAGCACCGCGGCAGGCCGGGAGGTGTCGACGCGCTCGGCGGGTTTGACACCGACCGTGTGCCGATGACAGCTTGAACTCATATAGCCTGCACCGCGGCAGGCCGGGAGGTGTCGACGCGCTCGGCGGGTTTGACACCGACCGTGTGCCGATGACAGCTTGAACCCATATAGCCTGCACCGCGGCAGCGGTGTACAGGCGCTCGGCGGGTTTGACGGCATGATGCCGACCGTGTGCTGGTGACAGCTTGAACTCATATAGCCTGCACCGCGGCAGCGGTGTACAGGCGCTCGGCGGGTTTGACGGCATGACGCCGACCGTGTGCCGGTGACAGCTTGAACTCATATAGCCAGCAGCGCGGCAGCGGTGTACAGGCGCTCGGCGGGTTTGAGGGGGTGGGGGTCGCGTCTTATACGCGAACCCCCCCCTGCTGAGTTGGGGGGGCGTCTTGTACGGGGGGTTTTTTACAAATCGATTCAGGGGGGTTGGATGCGTCCTCTACGCGAACCAGCCTACCGTGAGTTTGGGGAGCGTCTTCTACGCGCACCGCGTCTTCTACGCGGGAGATTACGGTAGTTATTATGATGCATGGAAGGGGTTGGAGGAGAGCGGCCGGTATGAGGCAGGGTCAATATGCTGATTTGTCTCAATAGACTATAAATATGAGCCCTGTATCAGGCTGTAGTTGCCGCACAATGGGGCCGTGACTATACATTACTAAGTCTTGTTCCAACTTGATGTGGGTAAATATATCATAAGTTCCCTACACTGCCCCTCTCCAGTGTATACTCTATACGAGTCGTATAAGAAGTACCGTAATCTCCCGCGTATAAGACGCGCTGCGCGTATAAGATGCACCCCAAACTTAGCAAATGCATTTTCGCGTATAAGACGCACATTTTAAGGCTCAATTTTGTAAATTCAGTACATTTCTATAGTAAAATTACCCCTCGTATAAGACGCACCCCCAATTTCAGTACATCCTATAAGACTCCCCAGCATTTTGTTTGGCGTAGAGGACGCGTCTTATACGCGGAAGATTACGGTACATGGTTTTGTACATGTATGTTGTAGTGTCCCACTTGGTGCACAATAATACCCAGTGCCACCACAGTCCTACACACTCAGTCCTTGTGTGTGGTGCACATATGCACGGGCACTAACACATTCCTCTGTGAAATTGTGTAATATAGTTCTCGCCATGAATATGACCTTAGCTGTCGAAATGGCGTTAAACATATATTACTCACTCACTCACTCACTCAGTCCTAAAGATAAAAAAAGAAAAAGTTGTGTAAATAGGCCCTTACCCCTATATGGTGCCTGGTATCCTCTCCTACTCTGATACTTCTTCACTAGGGTCCTCACCTATGCTCACATTCCCTACACCATGCTGCCCTGACTTATCTTCCCCTGCCCCTGACTTCCCCCTCCTTACTTTTCCCATAGTTGTCACCACTTTCCACCCAAGTTTCAATGATGTACAAAGAATTGTCAAGAAAAATTGGGACATTCTGGCAACCTCTGCCAGAACTAAGCACCTACATGAACATAGATTGATTGTGGGACTTAGGAAACCACCTTCACTAAGGGACAACCTAGTAAAGGCCAGAGTAGACTATCACCCAGAACGCCAGGGCAAACATCGGGCAGCCTGGGGCGGTAGACTCTCAAACGAGTGTACCACAAGGGACTGCGCACATTGCCCCCTTATCAATACCAGTGGAGAGATCACCTCAGGATCCACTGGCGAAAACTACACTGCCAAGAAAAATGTATCTTGCAAAAGTAGTAATGTTATATATTGCCTCTCATGCAAACGGTGTAAGAAACAATATGTAGGCCAGACTCTACGGAGAGTGATGGACCGATGCGGGACTCACGTTGGAAATGTCAGAAATAGACGAATGGGCACCCAAATGGGTCACCATTTCAATTCCAATGGCCACCAAGGCCTCCAAGATATGGAAATCCATCTAGTTGAGTTTATTTTTAGCTCACCACACTCTATACGTGCACAAGATTTGCGAAACAAACTGGAGAGAGACTGGATGATGAAACTCAAAACCCAGGTCCCTCATGGTATGAACCTAATAGATGCACCCAACTATTAGAATCACAGTACACTATCCCACCACTCGGTGGGGGGCTCCCCCCTCCTCGTCTAAAAACACACGATGTTACGAGACCCCCACCCCCCTTGACTTTAACATTTATATCTTCAGCAAATTTATCCTGAGACACTGGCACTCTCCATCGGAGATTCCCACCTCATGGATAAATTCACCAGGGATTTATACTCAGGGATGTAATTCTTCAAGTTTTATCAGGATTTCCTGATTTCTGAAGATTTTGAATGACATGTATTTTTTCCTTATAAAAGTGCTAAGGAGGGCTGTTTGAAAAAAAAAGACTTTTATATCAAGTAAATCTATGGCTTCCTGATTTTTGCCCATGCCTGACTTACATCTCTGTTATACTGAATACATTGTATTTTCAGCCAGGGTGCTAAAATAAAATCCTTCTAACCATTTATCCTACCTGATAGGAACCCAAAGTACCCCTCATTCATCTATTTCAGATAAAAGGGATGAAAAATAGTGGAAATTCCCACAAGCCTAATGTTATACCTTAAAAACTATGACGCCTGATGAGACCCTAGGGGTCGAAACCTATATCTATCATCACTTTCTGAATGTTCTAAAATTCTGAAAATTTACCAAAAATGTGTTTGGTGAGATACATCCTGTGCTGGGCAATTTCAGTTGCCAGGGGATGGTGCACAGCCATTGGCTGAGCACTGATTGTGATGTCACATCCAGTGAACAACCACTGATGCATGATGGGAAATTGGTTAGCAACCGAGTGGGCTAGGCTAGCAACGCCTCATTTGATTAGGTAGCGTCAAGGTGTATGGATGTGTCTTCACCGTCTCCTTAGATCTCCTTACCTTTCCCCTGCATTCCCTACCCTATCGTTGCCAGCCTCGGCCAGCTGCTGTTGATACCAGTTCAATAGCGTGGGATCACCTCTATAGTTCACTGGATGTGTATTCCAGTTAATTGTTGTATAGCCCTCTTTGATCTAGATATGAATCTGATTGAAGTGGGATGTGTATTGGGCCTAGTCCTGGCTGTATAGTGTGCTGACCAGTGGGCATGATGCATTGATGCACTATCAACGCTTACAGTGGGTTAAGGTTCACATGATGCATCAATGCATCATGCCCATTGGTCGCCATGATGCACCAATGAATTTGCTCGCAAGACTACTCGCCAGCACTTCATTGGAGCATCATGCTGACCCTCTGGGAGTTATTGTATAAACCCCCGTAGTCTCGCCAGCACTTCATTGGTGCATCATGACCACCAATGGGCATGATGCATTTAAAGGATTAAGGCACCAATGCAGTAATTGAGAGGAAGTTGGTGTATCGGGCCAACCATCCATGATGGCTCGGCATGATGCATGGATACAGCACTGGTGGGTTACTCACAAAAATGCATGATGTAGTCCATGTATGGTTAATAAGACAAATAGTAGCCCACCTACATCTAAACATACCTACTGGTAGGTAGGTAGGTAGGTAGGGGGGCATCCATTAATTATGTACGCATCTAGGGGGGGTGGGGGGGTCAGGCCAAATGCATACAGATGCGTACAGGGTGGGGGTGGGGGTCAGAGGCTATGATTATGTATGCATAGGGCCTAATGAATTAGGAGAAATTGAGGCATTTTTGGGGGGTAGAGGGAGATTGATGGTGGGTCTTTTGGTACAAAATGTGGTGACTGTAGGAGAACAACCCCTCATTCAAGTATTCAATAAGGCTACAAAAATAAGGGGA